>APFE031143254.1:30476-71805 GCA_000404065.3 Pinus taeda | reverse complement strand
ATAAAAAGAAATAAGTAATAAAAATAAAAATAAAAATAGTAATAACCATATTTAAGAAATAAAAGAAGGAAATTATCAAAAAAGAAGGGTGTGCATGTGGTTTCCTTTCCAAGGGACACATGGAGGGTGTGCATGTGGTTCCCCTTCCAAGGGACACATGGAGGGTGTGCATGTGGTTCCCCTTCCAAGGCTTTGTTCTATTTAATGAATGATGAGGAGGATGGGAGGGGGTTCCATCATTCGGAGGTTCTTTCTTGCATTCTCTTGGGAGAATAGTATACCAAGACTTAGAAATACTGGTGGCCAGTTGTAGCAGAATCCTGCGCAATTGAGCCTACGGTTGGGAGGAGAGTCGTCCCCAAATCTTGTGGTCACTTCGCAGCCGGAAAGTACAGGTATAATTTCATTGAAAGAATTGTTTTCCTTTTGACATTAATTTTAGTTTTACTTGTGCAGTTACAGAAGGGGTGGGTACACCTATTCCAACTGATATTTCTGATATATTCAATAAGTATGCAGATCTAATGTTGGATGAATTGTTGAAAGTACTTCCACCAAGATGTGCAATGGACCATTACATTGAGCTAGAGTTGAGGAAGCAACTACCAGCAAGAGCTCCTTATCAATTTTCAGGGTCAGAATTGGAGGAGTTGAAGTGTCAATTCAAGGATTTGTCGGGTGCAGGCTTCATACGACCTTTAAGATCCCTATATGGTGCTCCTGTATTGTTCTAAAAGGAGAAAGACACAAGTGAATTATGAATGTGTTGTGATTATCATGCATTTAATAAGAAAATGATAAAGAAAAAATATCCACTAACACTTGCAGGAGATTGCTTTGATAATCTTATGAAGGCACGAGTGTTTTCGAAGCTCGATTTGAGGCATGGGTATTATCAGGTGTGGATAGCAAAGGGGGATGAGAAAAAAATAACAATAGTGATGAGGTATGGAAGCTTTGAGTTCCTTGTCATGTTGTTTGGGTTGTGTAATGCTCCTACAACATTTTTCACTTTGATGAATGGTGTCTTGCATCCATACTTGGATTCGTTCATAGTGGTATACTTGGATGATATCATGGTTTTCAGTGAAAACATGCAGGATCATAAGAAGCACTTGGAATTGGTATTTGAGGCACTAGTAAAGAAGAATTGTTTGTTCTTGAAGAAGTTGGAATGCATGTTTTCTCAACCCAATATTTTGTTCCTTGGACATTAGGTGGGTCAAGGGTACATAGAGATGGAGCCTAGCATGGTTCATGCGATAAAACATTGGGAGGAGCCTAGCATGGTTCATGCGATAAAACATTGGGAGGAGCCTAAGAATGTCCATGATATGAGAGTATTCTTGGGGATGAAAAACTACCAAAAAAAGTTTATAGAGGGTTATTCCAAGGTGACTACGTCACTAATCGAGTTGTTGAAGAAAGACAAGAAATGGAGTTGGATTGATAGATTTCATGTAGTGTTTGAAGATTTGAGGAAAAGAATGGTTATGGCTTTGATACTTAAGTTTCCTAACTTTGAGATACCATTTGAGGTGCACATGGATTCTTCTAATTTTGTGATTGGGGAAGTTCTCATGTAGGATGGACATCCGGTGGCATATAGGATTTGAAAGTTGCAGGATAGAGAGCGATGGTACCTGGTTCATGAGAAGGAAATGACTAAGATCATCTATTTTTTGCATGTATGGTGACACTATTTGAATTGGAAGCCATTTTTTGTCAAGGCTGAAAACATTGCAGTAAGTTACTTTGCATTCCAACCAAAGTTTTTAGTGACACAGTCTCGTATGCAAGACTTCTTGGCATAGTTTGACATGACTATTGAGTATAGGCTGGGTAGAGTCAATGTTGTCGTAGATGCCCTCAGCAAGAAGGCATAATTGGTTGCAATTGAGGAGGAAGATGAAAATGTTGAATGAAGTAGGATCAATTTCATATGGGAGAGGAGTTGCATAAGAGACTTTGTGCAAGTCTGGAGACTGATACTCAAGCGAAGGGCATTGTGAAGCAGGTGAAAAAGGAAAGACAAGGAAGTGATTTTTGCAAGATGAACTCATGTTCTATGGTAAGAATCTCTATGTTCCAAAGTCATCAAGAATTAGGAGGCACCTCTGCAAGGAGTGCCATGATTCTCCTTCGTCTGGCCACCCAGTGTAACATCGAACTTTAGAATTATTGGAGAGAGGGAACTTTTGGGAGAAGATGAGGGAGCATGTGGAGGAGTATGCACATATGTGCATCATTTGTCAGTAAGACAAATGAGACACCGTGAGATAGGGAGGACTATTTTAGCCTTTGTTGATTCCAGAGATACCTTGGATGAGTGTTTCGATGGACTTCATCACTCAGTTATCGAAGGTATAGGGGTATAGTAGGATCGTGGTTGTTGTTGACCATTTTTCCAAGTATGTTGTCTTTATTCCGACAAAGATGCCATGTGGAGATGAGAAGACGACTGAGTTATTCTTCAAGAATGTTGTGAAGTATTAGGGAATTTCGTTGAGTATTGTGTGCAACCAAGATCCACAATTTACAGGAAGATTTTGGACTACATAGTTCAAGCTAAGTGCGAAAAAGTTGTTTCATAGTTCAAGTTACCATCTGTAGATAGATGGGTAGATTGAATGCATTAATTCGTTGTTGGAGGACTACTTGAGACATTATGTGAGGGCTTATAAAAAAAATTATCTTGAGTTGTTAGATGTGGCACAATTTAGCTACAACTTGTAGAGAGTTCTGTGACAGGGTATAGCCAATTTGAGTTGGTCAATGGAAAAGTGTCATTCATACCATACATTGTGTTACCAAGAGAATATATGAGGAGTTTTCATCTGAAGATATTCTTGACAACATGGGAGGAGTCCTTGGAGTTAGCACTGGTGCACTGGAAGATGTAGCAGGGAGGAGGAAGAAATGGGTAGACAAGGATAGGAGGGACACACACTTCAATGTTGGGGACATGGTTGTTCATAGCATAACTAGAGATCAGTTTCATCCATTGAAAGGGAATGTAGCATCTTTGATAAGGAAGTATAAAGTATCATTTTAGGTGAAGCGCAAGATTGGAGATGTTTCTTATGAGCTTCAGCTACCAACCCATATGCATTCAAAACATCATGTGTTCCATGTGAGTCAAGTCAAGAGAGGCAAACTTGATGCACATCATCCTAATAGAGCAGTACCACCAAGAGGACCAACCATGATCATAGACCAGCCAACCTTAGTTTTGGACAAGATATTGGATCTCAGGACTACTGGAGTTGGGAGCACCATGAAGAGGGAGTACTTCATGTGATGGAAGAATGCACTAAAGGAAAGTGGTTGGGAAACAAAGGATTCATTATGGAGAGGGAAGAAGCATATGACACAATTCGATGACAATTTGGCACGATCGGTAGAATTTTCAAGGACAACAATGGCTCGTGGTGGGGGAGGATATCAGGACCTCGAGTTAGCGTCATCACCCATACGCAAGTAGAGTGCCCAACTGGGCACCCATGACACTTGAGGGTGAGTCTGTGCATGTACACGTGTTGTAGGAGGGTGACGAGAGTAGCATAGATAGCATCGGGCACCCCACCCAACTCAAGTAGCAGACATAGAGTCGAGTGTACCATAGCAGTGGGCACCCACCTAACTCGTGGGTGAGTGTGTTAATGTAGTGGCCAGGAATTGCAGCGAGGTAGCAGGCGCAGGCATGAGGTGCTGACAAGTGAACGATGGGCAAGCGACATGGCAAGCACGTAGGAAAGGTGTGGACGAGCGGGGGGTCGACTCATGAACAAAGGGCGTTTAACAAAATTACAAGTTGGTTGGGAAATTCTGCTCAAGGCATGAATCAATGCATCAGTTGAAGAAATAGTGAAGGGTTGAATGCATATAAGTAAGTGTTGGGTAGCATGACCAAGGGAATCGAACATCTAATCACAGACAGTTCACATATCATAGAAGGGTAGTTCAAAGGTCAGGTAGACAAGTCCAAGGCAGCATGGATAAAGTTTGAACGTGTGGTAGGGTATAGTAGCCTACGACCCATGCTCTAACCTTGGGTAGGCACATGCAGAATGCGTTTTCTATTCAGAAATTTTTGTACTTCAACTATAAGGATTTGGGTAGTGCAGAGTGCTTCGACCCATTGGGGCAAGCCTCCCACCTTTTGTAAATCACTATACTATAATGAATTTTATCATTGAACTTGTTATACGATTTTGGGTCTCTTGCTATTAATTTTTGCACTTGTTTACCATTATGGATTCTGCACATAACATAGTAATTAATAAAGAATTTGAACTGAACTTAATTTGTGTAAGGTGTAGTCTAGAAGTAGTAGTTGTTTGAACCTTTTTATGAACCTTGCTAGTGCTGCAAGATGCCCTGGGCTGTGCCACCACCCTAGGGTTATGACAAAGATGTTGAAATGCCCCATCCTGTTGAATTTTTTGACTCGATAAAATCACATAAAAATAAAAATAAATAATAATTTTAATTTTAATGAAACAGTTTGATCAAGTCAAATTACATAAAATTAAAATTAAAAATTAAAAGAAATAAAATTAATAATTATAATCATAACTAATTAGCCTCAAGGGTTAGCTAAGTTGGTGGAAGCTCACTTGTTAAAGAGTATTTTCTATTGAGAGGTCAGGAGTTCAATTATCTCAACACTCTTTGAGTCAAGTTCCATTATTTGAGAGGTCACGAGTTCAGTTCAATTATCTCAACACTCTCTGGGTCAAGTTCCATTATCTGAGAGGTCACGAGTTCAATTATCGCAACACTCTCTGGGTCAAGTTCCATTATCTGAGAGGTCACAAGTTCATTTATCTCAACACTCTCTGGGTCAAGTTCCATTATCTCAATACTCAGGGTCAAGTGTTCCATGATGTTCCATGGTTGAGTCACACTCAGGATCAAGTGTTCCATGGTTGAGTCGACTGAGCATCAACCACTTGAAACCCCAAAACTACTAAGCATATCTTTACAGGGTTTTCTATAGATGATAATTACATTACCATATCTATGTGAGTTATTATAGTGCTAAATTTGAAATGTGAGGGATTTGTTATTATATTAAAATTATTTATTTTTGGATTAGTTTAATTAATAGATAATTATATGAAATAGTTTTTTTGGAGATACAATTTAGAGCAAGCTTGTAATTTCTTGTTATTTAAAATGTATTTTGGAATCTATAAATGGATTTAGTGCCTTAAAAAAACCTTTTGAGAAAGTTTAATTTTGTTGATTAAAATAATAATTTGGACAAATTTCGCCAAACAAATCCTTTAAAAAGGGCCATTTCATCTAATACTTAAACTATACCCCTATAATTAAAAAAAGGCCATTTCATCTAATTTATCCAAGAGACAGCTCTTGATCCAAGACTCATATCATAACCAGAAGTAGATACCCTAGTTTCTTTGTCTTCGTCGAAGTTTGAATCATAGTATCCAATCAAGCTAAAGTCGCCCACCTGTGTATACTTGAGTCCAAAGTAATGAGTTCCCTTCAAATACCTTAGAACGCTTTTTGAAGTAGACCAATGTCCCTCACAAGGCTTTTGCATAAACCTAGAGAGGATTCCAACAACAAACGAAATGTCTGGTCTAGTAGTAGTTAGGTAGTTGAGACTTCCTACAAGCTGTCTATACTTTGTTGCATCCTCAAATTCTTTTCCTTCAATGTATGTGAGCTTTAAGTTTTGTTCCATTGGAGTAGTTAGAGGATTGCATTCATTCATGCCAAACCTGTTCAACATATGTCTAATGTACTTCTTTTGAGAAAGGAATATAGACTTCAGATGTTGAGTTACTTTAATACCAAGATAGTAATGAACATATCTCAAATCAGTCATTTCAAAACCTTTCCTCAATCCCTTCTTTATGGATGCAATGTAGCTCTCATTGTTCCTTGTCACCAAAAGATCATCTACATATACCACAAGATATACAACTATTTTTCCAACTTTCTTGAAAAACAAAGTTGCATCATCAAGATCATAATGTTTGAAATTGAGTTTCAAAATATGCTCTGTTAATTTTTCATACCAGGATCATGGTGCTTGCTTGAGGCCATACAAGGATTTCACAATTTTGCATACTTTATGTTCATGTCCTTTCACAGCAAATCCTTTAGGATGGGACATAAAAACATTCTCTTTTAGATATCCATTCAAGAAAGTCATTTTTACATCCATTTGATGGATTTTCGAACCATTCTGAGCTGCTAGGGCAAAGAGTGTCTGAATGGTAGCCCCTTTTTCTGTGGGGGAAAAAGTATCCTCATAATTGACCCCTTCCTTCTGTGCAAAACCTTTTTCCACAAGCCTGGCTTTGTGCTTGTAAAGTGAGCCATTAACTTTACACTTGTTCTTGTAGACGCACTTGCAGCCAATTGGTTTGGTTCCCAATGGAGGATCAACCAACTTCCAAGTGCCATTCTTTATCAAAGCATCATACTTCTTTTGCATCGCTTCTTTCCATTCATCATGAGAAGCAGCTTCTTTGAAGGAAGTTGGTTCAAAATATGTAGACAAATTCAATTCACAATCATAATAAACATCCATATCATTAGGTGAATCAGAGTCATATACATCACTTCCATTTTGTCGAGTTGAATTTCTTGTTCCTATCTTTCCAACCTCATCAGGCTGAAAACTTTCAAGTGTCTTTGTCAGCCACTTTGGGGGACCTTTCTCAGATGGTCTAGGCTACTCAGTTGATTGAGTTGAGACTGAATCAAGATTGAGTCTCCCAATTCTATCAATCACATCACTCAAAGTATCATTAGTGGTTGGAGTTTCATGTGGGTGAGAGAGTGCTTCAGAAGAATATTCCACATATTGATCCAATATAGGAATCCCCCCTTCAAGATTTGGAATCTGATTATCAAATTCTTGGATAAATAAAACTAACACATTCTAGTGTAGTCATCAATAAATGTCATCATATATTTATTTCCATTTGCAGAAGGATCAGGCATTTGACCACATAAATCTGAATGAATGAGTTCAATTTCTATGTGCTCTCGAATGTGAATCATCAAAACATTGTTTTCTATGCTTTCCTAGAATGAAAGCATCACATTACTTCAGTTTCCTAGGAATTGTTGGCAAACCTATAACACCATTTTTCTTCAACAAGAGAAGGATGTCATAGTTCAAGTGTCCAAATCTAGCATGCCATAATATACTTGATGGAAATGATGTACCCTCATCATAATGAGAATTGTATGAGAAATTTTGTGCACGAGCATAGGTACCTTGGAGCTTGAGAAGCCTTTCTTCTTCTATCCCCGTCATGACAAGTGAGTGATTTGATGCTTTTCTCACCTCAACCTTGCCATCAAACATATGAATGGAGTGTCCTTGCTGGTGGATGTGGACCAAGGACAACAAGTTTCTCTTCAGTTGTGGGAGATATAAAACATCATGCAGAAGAAAGTCTGGAAGACCAGACAATTTGAGCCTGATTGTGCCAAGCCCTGATGGCTTGAGTCTTGATTTGTCTGCAAAGTAAACTCCTCCATCAACATTGTCAATAAATTCTTCAAAAAAGTCTCTTCTAAAACTCATGTGGAAAGTTGCTCCTAAATCAAGCAACCAATCGTTTTTCCAAGAAGCAAGTGAAGCATTAAACAAGTCTTCATTTACTCCAATATTACAATGTGACACAACATGGTGAGCAAATTCAGGTGCTTTACCTATCCAAGAAGCAAGTGAAGCATTAAACAAGTCTCATTTACTCCAATATTACAATGTGCCACAACATAGTGAGCGGACTCAGGTGCTTTGCCGATCTCTTTGTCATTAGTTTTACCTTTGGGTTGATTTCTTTCTTGCTCAATTCTATCCCAATACAACTTGCATGTGGATGCATCATGTGATCCATCTCTATTGCAACGTATGCAATGCAAATTTGACTTTTATCCATGAGAGTGTCTGCCCCCCCACCTCTGAAATTTCTTCTTCCTCTTCCCCTTCGACCACCTCTTCCTCTGGAAGAATCTTGAGAAAGATTATTTTCTCTATGTGCAAGACACACAACCTATTTAGAAGACTGTGGAGTTGTCTTCTTCCCAAAATATTTCTCTCTTTCAACAAATTTATTCACAAGGGAGTCAAAGGTAATTTCTTTGAGGTTTCCATTTTCTTGCGATGACTCAAGATAATTTGAGTAAGTGGGATAAAGTACCTTGACAAAATCTATCAAAGGAATGCCGATTTCAACATTAGTGACTTTGATATCATGCATAATAGATTTTACTTCTGATGCAAGAGCAAGAGGATTATCATTTTGTAATTCAAGATTGAACAATTTAATCATGAGTTGAACAACTTCAAGTGAAGAGTGTGAGTCATAGAGTTCCTTTAGTTTTTGTAAGGCTTCAAAAGCATTTGAAAATGGTGAAATATGGTGACTCACCTCTTCATTTACTAATGTTGCAATCAAGGCATAAGTCTTGTTGTTCTTATTTTCCCAAATGGAAAATTCCTTGTCTGAGGTAGGCTTTTCTAGTTCTTTGTCTCCTTCTCCAACACACACTCCTTTCCACAGCTCACTAAAAGTGAGAGTGTTTTTGATTTTCTGCGACCATTCTGGATAGTTCTCCTTGCCAGTGAGAACCACTCCCACAATAGATATCAATGAATGCATTTTAAAATCTATGTACAGTGTAAAATATACTCTAGTGCCAATATATAAAATATTTTCACTTTTGGTGTTAAAAAATACAATTCTGATATATATCGCAGAGGTATATTTGGGGGAAGTATTGTATGGGGGAGGGGTTATATAGGGGGAGGTATTATCTAGAATGGTGAAGTGAATTCATTCAATGTAATTGTTAATCTAGGTTGTCATTGATGTCACTATAGCAGTGTTTGTGATGGAAAATGCTTTGATACATAATTGTCCGTTGATGCCCGATTGATCATAATGCTCACAGTGATGAAAGTTTGATATATGATGATATGATGAGATGGAGGACCCAAGTGGATTGAATATATATATACAGATAGAATAGAAGCAGTAGATCCGTGAAGCAACAGGAGCAAGAAGCCAAAGAGGAGAAGCCATCGTGAAGCCAAAGAGTAAGATGAAGAGTTTATCAAAAACCATCAAAGAAGAAAGTTATTAGAGCTAGAGGAGCAGGTTGCCGCATATGCCCAAGGGTAAGTGTTATTGACATAACAAAGAGCAACAACGATAAAAGAGAAGTAAAGAAGAAAACATCGGAGGAGCCATATCGAAAGTATCCCATGTAATATATGCCCAAGAAGAACCAATAGGAAGAAAATATTGGAGGAGCATAAAAAAGGTTATCGGAGGTCACAGGAAGATAAGCCACAGGAGCAACAGCCATATCAAAAGAGCGGAAGAGTGAAGAGAAGTCACAGGAGCAACAACTATCGGAAGAGCGGAGGCTAGGAGTGTATGGATGTTTTGATCGTGGTTGAAGGCTCGTGCTAAATCGTAGCCATCAATCTCAGCCCGCACTAAATCCTAGCCATTGATCTCATCCCATGGTAAATATTAGCCATCGATCTCATTACGTCATAGTCAACAGCGAGGGTTAGGCCTGCTTTTTAACCCGTGTACTAGTTGAAGAACCCCAGGCCATAGATTTCATGACCTCAAATATCCAATGGATATAGGGTCATAAAGTGATCGAACGTTAAATCTCAAAATGGACCCGAACTTTTATAGATCATGGATTTATAATCCTTATCGGCTTCGTAAGGGCGATTAAGCGTCACGCAAGTTCCCTGGCCGATATCGTTGTGAAGCATTGGATCCGATCAAACGGTAGAGGATTGGCAATTGGGTTTGTTGATTGGGTGGATCAACAACCATTGGATTAATAATGAGATCAACGGTGGAGAATTAATTTGATAATACTTGGGATTGAGTGGACCCGAGAAATTTAGGGACACGAATTTATTTTATTTGGGGTCCAGTCTTGTGCAGTCAGGTGGGACCGACGTTTGTTTGCGAGATTAAAGGAATAACTCCGATTTTTTATGAATTTGCGATTGTGATTAAAGGTGATGATGTGGCATGTGGAACCTCCATATGGGTATAGCAACTCTTATATGGTTTCCATGAATAATCAAGTCTATGGATAAAAGACTCTCTGATATATATTTTTAACATACAAGTCAGCCTCCCTCCAATAGACGTGTCCTTTGGTCATTGGTGAAACTCGTATAAAAATGAGTTAAAATGCTTCAGTTCTAAGTATCCATCTTGAGCACATAAATAGAGCATAAAGAAGTTCACAACTTGTGAACTTGAAGAGTCAGAGGAAGTCGAAGGAACAGTAGAAAGAAGGAAACTGAAAGGTTCAACAGAAGAAAAAGGAAGCCGAAAGGTCCAGTGGAAGAAGATGAAGCCGAAAGGTCCAACAGAAGAAGATAAAGCCAAAGGTCTGGCTGACGCAGAAGGTGAAGTAGAAGACGAAGGTTGAGCTAAGAAGGAAGCTGAAGACAAAGTGGGAGGACAATCTTTTGACCTAATTCATCTTGAAAGATAGGGTCAGAGCCCTTGGGGTTGATGCCTTAGAATTGGAAGGATTGGTGTCCTTGGAGTTGGTGCTCCTAAATCCAAGGTTGGTGCCTTGATAAGATAGGGTCAAAGCCCTAGAGGTCGAAGCCTCATCAAAATCAAGTTGGAGCTTGGAACACATTTATATTATATTTATTATTTTATTCAATAAAATTATACTTATACATTTCTCTATTTAAATTGTGAAGAATTAAACTGGTAATAATAACAATTGAAAGAAAATATTAATTCACCCCCCCTCTCAGTATTTCCAACAATTGATATTAGAGCAGGCTTCTTCATATCAGCCTAACAGCTAGAAGAAGGATTCTTAGTCACAATGAGAAATCATGAAGTGTGAGGAAGACCTCCTCTGTTCAATGGCACAAATTTTGGTTTTTGGAAAAAAAGAATGTCCTACTACTTAATGTCCCTTGGACTTAAAGTTTGGCATTCAGTTTTAAATGAGTACATAGCTCCTTCCACTCTTCCAACAGATCAAGATGAAATGAAAGCTTGCATTGAAAATGCAAAAGCCTTAAATTCCATCACTAGTGGAATCACTGATTATGGATTTACAAAAGTCATGAATTGTGATTCGGCCAAAGAAGTATGGGATAAGCTAGTTAGCTTATACGATGGGGACTCCAAAGTTAAGAAGGCAAAGCTTCAAACTCATAGAAGATAATTTGAAAGTCTAAAAATGGATGATGAAGAAGATATTGCATCACACTTTCTCCAAGTAGCTGAAGTGGTCAACTCTCTTAAAGGATTGGGAGAAAACATTGAAGACAGCACGATAGTTCTAAAGGTATTACGATCTCTCCCAGACAGATTTGTCTCCAAAGTAAATGTTGGAAATAATACTGAGAGGGGGGAGGGTGTGAATCAATATTATCAATTTAATAACATTTCATTTCCATAAACATATTTATATATGCTACTTCGGTTAATGCAACTTGCTTTTATACGCAACTATGTTTAGAGCAACCAGCGTACACATTGTAAACTTGTAATTTAGTCAGTTGATCTTTAATCTGTGTATCATAACCATATAAGCAATAACAGGTATAGTAAAAACAGAGCAGACAATCACACACAAGAACACAAGATATAACATGGAAACCCAATGTGGGTGAAAACCACCTGCTGCAATTCATCTCTATCTTTTTTTAATAAGAAACTTCTTTTTACAATATTTCTATATTGGTACAGTCTTATACTAGTACGCAGGCTTCTACCTGCAGAAGGCTACAACCTTCTCTCATTCTCCAGCTTCTCCTGGAAGGGAGCTACAACCCCCTTAGCTCTTGTACTAGCTGATGTACTAGTACGTAAGTGCTGATCTACAGAAGGCTACAACCTTCTCTTTTCTTCCAGGGACCACGTTTCATAAATTTTCAGACTGGATCCATCAATAACATCAATCAAACATCAAAATATATATGCATCAATCAATCTCTCTTGCACTAACCAAAACTGAATCAAACAATCACTTCTATGAATGTTGTAACCAGAATACAGTAACAATACCAGAACCCAGAACACTGCAACAGTAAACAGAAGTAGCTAAAACATATTTTATGAGACGTGCGCTACTTCAATATGTAGAACTTGTGTGCATACGCTGCGATATGAAGGAAAACCTGCGTATACGCTATTTTTAATTGTCGAACCAGCGTGTATACGTGCCTTTGCTATACTGAACTTGCATACAGATCTATAAAAAATGATTTACCCTTTTCAACTATTCAGACATCAGTTATACCCAGATCATCAAATTTATAGATCAAGAAATGTGCCAAATATAAAAGATTAAAATCACACAAAGATACTTCTCTTCAAGCCTTAAGATCTTGACCCATCAATAGAACTTATCCTTCTTCAAGCGCTCATGTTCCTCCTTGATTCAGATCCTTCAGATCCAGCTATGCACCATAACCCAATGACCAGTATTCTAGATCTTTCTCTACATAAGATATTCAATACTTTAGTGCCTTTGCCTAATGATCTCCTCCTCCTTTAATAGTCTTAAGCCTTACTCAATACCATGGTCTAAAACCACTTAGAAGCAATACCTTGGACCAAATATTTGGGGTCAACACTTCGGTCAAAATACCTTGGATCAATACCACGGGTTAAAATACCAGGGACCAAATACCATGGACCAAAACCATGTTTTCCAACATGTATGCACTTTTCCTTGCGTGAAAGTGCATGTATACGCATATGTGCCTTCTAGACTGCTAACTAGCATGTATACACGGCTTGGTCAAGGGAAACCTTCGTATACCTCCTTTTCCTTCATTCTGAGAGCCTGAAATGTGATCTATCATTTGAGTGAATTGCCATCAAGGACAACACCTATGTCATAGTGCCAAACCTGTGTCATAATGCCAACAATCTCCCCCTTAGGACTTGATGGCAACCCCAAGTCACTGTCACTCTCCCCCTTTGTCATCAAGGACAAGGGGTTATGCTCCCCCTGAGTACATGCTGAATTCTCTAATATGCTAAAGTGTGTTGTTCATGCTTCCCCTGACTGTAAGAAAGGTCTGTAACAAGATGTTCTACAAGAAGAAAAAGACTCTATACATTATAAATGACCTTCCTATCACCAATGACTCATACATACATCCATCTCCCAACCAAGTGGGGATATACTAAGATTGATTCATCCACCCAACCAAGTGGGGATACATCAAAAGGTTATACAAGATAAGAACATTACATCATCCATCCCAGGCATAGTGGGGCAACAAAATAAGTCGTTACATGACCTTGATAGTAAAAGATATACATGATATAGAGACAAAATATCTAAAACGAGATAGTTATCAGCAATTATCATCATCAACATCTGTCAATCACCATCAACAACCATGATCTCCCTCTGCACCTGTTCCATTTGAACCAAAATAACTGTGAAATTGTACCAAAAACTTCTAAGATAATGCCAACAATGTACTATTAGAAGTATATGCTCCCCCTAAACCTATGCCAGATGATCACTATCAGACCCATATCAGATTCTTTTCATCCTGAGTTTGTCCCACTGATATTCTTCAAACCAACATATACGCGATTGTATCCACTGGAACCGGCGTATGTATGCGGATACGCTTCATGAAACTCACGTATACCCACTTTTCTTTGAAACAAATAAGAATTAATGGCAAGAATATGCATCAACTACTCCCAGCTTCTGTCTGAGGTATTCAGATGTCTCTCTGGGCAGTGGCTTGGTGAATATATCAACAACCTGTTCTTTGGAGGGAACATACTCCAATTTGACCTTTTGTTCAAGCACTTGGAGAAAATGATATTTAATAGGTACGTGCTTAGTCTTGGAATGCATGACAAGATTCTTTGAAATACTAATTTCACTTTTATTATCACATAGAATGGAGATGGGTGGAGTACAAGTGATTTGAATGTATTGCAATGTTTGCATCATCCAAAGAAGTTGTGTGCAACAAGATGCAACAACCACATATTCTGCTTCAGCTATAGATAATGTAATTGAACTTCGTTTCTTGCTGAACCAAGACACTTATCTGGAACCCATGAAGAATGTACCACCAGTACTGCTTCTGTCATCCACGCTTCCTGCCCAATCTGCATCTATATATGCATGAAGTGTAAGATCTGTATCTTTGGGATACCATAAACCAAAGTTTTATGTCCCTTGAAGGTATTTAAAAATCCTTTTGACTGCCCGAAGATGTGCTTCCTTTGGATTTTCTTGGAATCTTCCAACTATTCCCATTGCATGCATGATGTCTGGTCAGGTACCTGTTAGATAGAGTAGACTACTAATCATGGATCTGAAGGTTGGTTGATGCACTGATGCTGATTCTTCATTTGTGTTGAGGCTACATCCTATTACCATAGGGGTACATACTGGTTTAGCATCTTCCATTCCATATATCTTCAAGATTTGCTTGAGGTACTTAGTTTTTGATAGAAAAATACCATCTTTATTTTGTTGAACTTGTAAACCAAGAAAATATGTGAGCTCACCAAGAAGGGACATTTCAAATTCTTTTTTCATTACCAAAGCAAAGTTTTGACTCATGGCTTCTTCATTACTCCCAAAAATGATATCATCAACATACACAACAAGTATTAGCAATTTATCGTTGTCAATTTTTATATATAGATTGCTATCAGCTGATACTTTTGAAAAACCTTGTTGATGAAGGTATTTGTCAAGACGATAATACCAAGCATTTGGAGCTTGTTTTAGACCATAGAGCGCCTTTCTGAGTCTGCAAACAAGTTTTGGATCATTTCCAAGGATGAATCCGTCTGGTTGCTAAATATATACCTCCTCTTCTAGATCTCTACTAAGAAAGGCAGATTTCACATCCATTTGATATACTTTGACCTTCTGAAAGCTAGAAAGAGCAAGGAACATTCTTATGGCTTCAAGTCTAGCAACTGAAACTTTGTAAAGAAAAAGCTATAGCGAAAATTCCACGATGACCTGTTTGGAGCAACGAAACCCTAGAATCCAAAGCTCTGATATCAAATCTTATGAAACCAGCTCATAAAAGATAGAAAAGATAGATCAACAACTTAGAAATCAACCTCTTCGAGGGAGCAACCTCCTTTACATTACACAAAAGATAATACCTCCTTTCTATATATAGGAGTCTAAGTGGTCCCAATATAATTAGAGCCTACATAACAATAATATTGTAGGGGCACAATAATTACAATAGTGGGCTTATATGGGGCACAATAATAACAACATGGGGACTAATACAATAAGGGGGTTTCACTAATAAAAATAAGGGGCTACACTGGTAGTATAGGGACCTAATAAGTAAACATGTGATAAGAAGTTACTATGATATGACTCGACTCCCTATGTGTCAGTTAAAGAAGTGAAATCGACATAAACACACCATACCAGACCTTTTGCACCTGCTACAGGACTCCTAGAATGCATCACAGTAATTCCCCTTACCAACCCCTAGGTATCACTAAGCTTTTAGATCACTAAGCCACTGAATTATCCCTTCATATGGACAACGGTGCGTCTAAAAACCTCTAGACGCACGCACAACATCGGTATGCATGCATCTAGGGATTTTTTCCCTCAGGCCTGTGCCTACGACTCCAGGATTGTGCCACTTTTCAAGCCCAAAATCTAGGTCACTGCCCAGAAACACATGTAGCTTTTAGAATCCATAATTTACATAATGACAAGACTTACAAATCAAAAATTGACTCTAGGATTAGGCCTGACCATCCCAAACGAGGACTGGCATTTTGTCAAACACTTGGCATCAATGCAATCTACAGGAAATGAATATAAGAAAAAGAATAAATGACTGATAACTCATATAATACTTGATAAGAAGGATCACCACCCTCTTCCCTTAACTGTTCTAACATTAATTAGGTCTTGCATGCATTATCCTTTCAGTTACAAGTAAATACATGAAATAACCATGACTATAATAGTCACATAACATGGTTATAACCAACATTAAGCCATGTAAATAAGAATGAGATAACAACCATTAAAGCCACATAATAACAAGTACAAAAGAAAGAGAACTTAGCTTTTATTAAACATAGGCAAGATTTGACCAAGTTTGAGACTTCCATGTACCACCCGACCGTTGACATGGCTGATCCAAATATTTCTTTCAACGAGCCACCCCCATGCCATATTCCAAGCATGAATGTGGGATATCATGGATAAAACAATCTAAATGAAACTAAGGGAATCTAGAGGTTAAACCACCTCCACCCTCACCAAACCATGACCTCACCAAAACTGGCACCGAGATCATAAAACCAAATTGAGCTTGGAATGTCTCCAAACTCCATCACTATTCTTGAGGAATTTTTCATCTCCTTGTCTCTCAGGATTTACCACAATCGACATCAGATCCCTAGGCCCTAAAATGAGACATCAATCTCTTATGCTTTACCGCAATCCACATCGAATCACTAGGCCCTAAACTGAGACTCCACCCTCAGGCTTTACCACGTATCTCGCCAAAACTGGTCAAGGGATTCCTAAGCCTTTTGGAATTTTCCTGAGACCACCTCCACCCCAGATTTCGAAACCATCTGGCAATTCCAAAGCTCAAAATTGAGAAAACACTCCCATCACACCATGGATATCCAGAAAAAGGAAATGCAAGGCTGAAAACCATTGTCATAACCGAGCAAAACCATGCCACTAATAATGAGAGAACCAAATACCAACATGAAAATCCATGCATGTCAAAACCGGCTAGGAAATCACACATGCAATATGTTACCTGCAAGTATTCTTACGGAAGTTGTTTGATCCTTCTTTTCCTAGCTTATTCTTTGTTTTCATTCCTTTTCCTTGTCCTTCCTTTGCTTTCTTTTCCCTTCCTTGCTCTAAAGCTAGAATGCTCCAAGAAAACTCTAAGTGTTCAAGAGTATGTGAGAGAGAGAATAATGAGGAGAGCTCCAATCCCGAACTGACCAAAATCTGTGAAGTGATTTTCAAAAGCCTTTTTATCAATGAGGCCTCTATTTTCTTCATTTTCCATTATTTTCCTTCAATTTCCTCCTCACATACAACATGTGACCTTTCACCTTCCTTTTCGCCTCTTTTCCTTTATTTTCATCAATAAATGTGCCAGAATACCTTTTTTCCTTTTTAATTCCTTAGTCATTGCCTTTGCTAATTTTCCTTAGCCATAAACATATCCAGTGATGCCCACTAGGATATATTTTCCCAACATTCAACTTGGAATAAATGTCCCTTAACCATGATCTTATTTTTCCTCTATTAATTGTTATTACATGAACTTTTAACTAGGGGTTGTTACACTATTTTATCTTTGTTTTACTTTTGGAGTTGTTTGTTCAACCTCATATGATTATTGTTATCATTGGATCAACTATTGGTTGAAACCCTAATAATTATTTTGAATACATGTCAGCCAAGCATATGATCCCATGTGCATGTTCAAAGTACCATGTATTATTGATGGCAGCAGCTAAGTAATTGGATTTGTGAGGGATGTGTATATTATTTTTGGTTTCTTGATGTTTATTCTTTGATGTTAGTCATGACTGCAAATAATTTCATGGTTGTTGATACTAATGGTGAATTTTCCGAGAGTATTATGATGAATGTTTTGAGCATGAATTCTTCATAGAGAGTTTTCAAGGATTGATGAAATGGCACATGCTTAGGGGGAGAGTTTCAAATGCTTCTTGTAGATCAACAAATGTTTGTTGGAATTATAAGTCCCTTGTTGGAAGAAAAGAGAAAACACAATTGGAGGAGTTTGTTATGAATCTTATGGTTTTCTTATATGATGTCATTGGTTTATTGTAGGATAATTTTTCCTCCATGGAGAAAATGATGATTCTTTGAATAGTCCTCTTGCATGAAAGAAGGGTTGTTGATGTATGCATGTGTTAGAGAGTCGCTAGTTGAAATTGTGTATTGTTAGAGGAGGATTGCTAAAATAAGCCCTTAGTTTATGGCTGAAGTTTTGCCAAGGGTCCATATATATGTGTGTCATGCACTCTCATGAGTCATGTAATGCCACAATATTTTTATTGTATTTTCATGAGGTCAAGAGTTCGTGTTTTTCAGGATCTATGTAATTGATGCATTTTATGTTATGTATGATTGAGAGAATGTAAATCATTTTGTTACTATCATGTATTGCTACCATGTTATGCAAATTTGAGTCAAGGCTTGAGCGTTGAGCTTCCTAGGGTTTGAATCTTGCTTGTGTGGATTGTAAATTGAGGATTATTGCTACAAGAGTTTGGAACTATTAATTTTGTTGATGTCTACACACATGTTGATGATGAAGAGTAACATTATGTATTTTATGCCTAATGACATGTTTTCAAGAGCTAGGGTTTTGGCTTACTATTGGTTGAAGAAGATTGTTCTTGCTGATGCAATTTTGTATCAAGATATTGTGGTTAGGGTTATATTCCAAATTATTTGTTCTGTGTTGATGAAGAGTTTTTGCTACTACTAGTGTTGATGAGCCTATTATGTCAATATAATGTTTCTACTAGGGGTTGACAAGATGAAGGATGTTCTAGTAATGACGATCAATTGTTTTGTAGGAAAATGTTGGGACTTTTTGTTCAAAGGAGTTTGCCTTTTCCATTGATGTCAAAGGGGGAGAGAGTATTGAGCTTAGATTCAAAGGTCAGTGTCAGGAGGGAAGATTAGGTTCAAGTTGACATCAATGCCAAAGGGGGAGCATGCTAGCATTGATGTCAACAATATGGTGGTGGCCCTCATGATCCTGATGGTTTCTGGTCAGAATGAAGTGCTACAGAAGTATGCAATGGTTCTAAAATTTACATAGTTTCTTGAGCTAGTTATGTTGCAGGTGGAAATAGATCTAAGTTATAGAAAGGTGAAATTTCATGAGTTTAAGGCAGTGTCACAAGGTTTTCCACTGCAATAGAGCAAAACTGGGATAACTTCTTTAGGTTTCCTTTATTATGTTTACGATGATAATCCTAAGGTGTCATTGTCATCATAGCTATGATGCCTACAGAATGTAAACCAACGCCACACACACATAACCGATTTAAGTGCTCATGGTATTGGTTCCAAACGTTTGAGTGTTGTGGTCATTAATGTATAAGTTCTAACTGGTTTCCAAATATATGTGAACACATTTATTATATGGTCATAGTGTGAGTGGAGCGCAAGTGTTTGCTTGATCTATTCTCCATGGTTGTGGAAAGCCTTGATTACATGATTGGGTCTCAGAGATAGTGGATTAATTGTTTGATATGATCTACCATGGTTATCAAAATGATTCCCATAACAATAGTGGTTTTTAGTGGGAGCGTTAGGCATTGTTGTGTAAAACACACACATTACTCTAAGCTTGATTGGATTCTGCACAATTCTACAAAGATACAAAGCATATTTTGAATGACCAAATGTCTTACCAGAGAAATCTTGTTACAATAATTTTATTGAGTATTTCTCCACATGGAATTATGAAGGACATAATTAAAGTGCGATTAGTCTCAGAATTCATGCAAATCACAACAAGGATGTTCTAATCTTGAGTAAAATGTGCATGGATAGAGCTAAATCATGCTCAAATGTGATTGATCTTACATTGATTGTGGTGTTGAGCATGGGAAGAACTTGTAGATTCGATTATAGAAGTGACTTGTGAATTGTATTGATGGATCAAGGTCGATATGGATGTTTTAAATTGTTGATTGGTCATTGTATTTATATATAGTACGTTGAGTTTTGAAGGGTGTGCATATAACTTATATATGTGCATATGAAGAGTGATTTCACAATGATTGTAAATCGGTGTGCATATTGAGTTATAGAGTGTACAGTACGATGGGTGAGAGGATTGTAAGTGTGTTTTGATGAACAATATCATAGATCAAAAAGCTAGTGTGCATATTGAGTTATAGAGTGTACAGTACGATGGGTGAGAGGATTGTGAGTGTGTTTTGATGAACAATATCATAGATCAAAAAGCTAGTGTGTAGGTCTATGTCAAGGATTGGATAGAGCTTGCATGTAGTTGCGCATTGAATATCTTGTGTGTATGGTATTAAAAAGAACTTGTACGCTACTGGAAAGGAAATGCGATGGATACATTGTTATTGGAGTGTAAATTTCCTTGTAAGAGTGATGAACATAGTGGACAGATATGATGAGAATGGGAGCGATGGTTGATTGAGCATTTTTATGTGTGAGATTGATGACTTGAAGAGTGCATTGAAGCATATGTATGCAGAGGAGAAACTTCGATGTGCATGGGATATATTACAAAGGTTCATATAAAGAATAACTTATGTATATATCTGTAGCAAAGTGCAAGATCAATGATAGAATTCCCTATGCAATGAAAATGTTTGTAGTAGAGGTTGTGGAAGAGTATTGGTTATGTTTATATTAGTTGATTTTCTTGTTTTACAGGGGATGCTGTGAAGAGTCTATTATAGTTATTTTTATTAGGTTTTATTATGGATGTTGTACTCATATTCTCAGTAAACTTTGATGTGTGTGGGTGAGCTTGAAGAGCTCATGTTTACGCCATGTAATACTACTAGGTTAAGGGCTTGAGGTTATGTTTCAGATGTGTCGCTATTGTTTCTCATGTCTAAGAATGAGGTTGTATATGGATGGTCTATTGAGGGTAAAGTATTCAATCATAGTATATTGTTGTTATGTGTGTAGAGTCATTGAGTTAGGGTTTGTAGATGTTATTTTTATATTAGGGCCCAGTGTGAAATATTTTGAAATAGATCCGTTGACTTTGAGGAAGTTGGGGCCTCTAGCAAGTGGTGGTCTACGAAGACAGGGGTAGTGGATCCTTGCTAGTAGTGGCCAACTATGAGTGATTATTTAATTAATAGAAAAAAGAGAATCACAGAGTGATTTTTGTCACTTCAAAGTTTCCATAAAAAAACAGTGTGTCTCTTATACATAATTATCTTTTTGTATCATAGCTTTTATATGATAACTCTTCAATGTTATTATATGCTGAAATGTACTAATGTTATAATATGTATTACCATTCAATCAATTAGTAAAAATAATTAAAAATTAAATAAACAATATCACTACTCATTCAATTCTCATTCACTTTTCTTAACAGTAATAGATTTTTAACCATTATTATAAAAAATTATAATTTTTAAAACCAATTACATATCTATATTTTAAATAAACTGAAATATTATTATTAATCTTGAATTTCACATCTAACATATTTAAATATTTATATATTTCATTTTAAAGTCTTTTTTTATTCTTCACATGTCAAAATTCATATATCTAAATGGTTTCAGAATGCATCTAACATATGAAATATTTATATATTTCATTTATAAGGCATTGCGATGCATATATGAAGTTTTCTGATATGTGGCCAACTCTGGTCTAAGATTAGTAATTTATAATATTGCATGGGAAAATATATTTTTTAAAGGTCTAACATAAGTTCAAAGTCAAATCAACACCACCACAATGAGCGCTGAAATCACGTTCTACAGCCATTTATCAAATTTAGCAACCAAGTATTACTATGCCAAGTTAATAGCCATATTTGTTAAATCTGTTATTTTTTTGGAGGTTTAAAAGTGGTTGGAATTAAAGTAAAAAAAAATAATTTTTTTTACAATACCAATATTTGAATTATATTTTTATAATAAAAATAGATACAATACCATCTAAAACTTTTAGAAAAATTTCCATAATTTCGAAAAAAACAATCTGATTAGACTACTGCGTTTTTATTTTTTCTTCTTTACCGCGTACTCTCAATTACTTGTTAATCGCCATTAACGGCGCGAACCGAATGCGTTTGTACACACTTGAGAGAAGGAACACCGCCCTTGCGATTATGACCCTGCGCCCTTAGCTCTGGCCTAATTTCAATGTGAAAGAAAGAAATATTTATTCATATCCTCACATGTATTAATTATAATTTTAAATATTTTTTAAATTATAATTTCAATTTTTTTTAGTATAAAATGATATTGTAAAATATTATATTTTAAGGTGTATATATATTTATATATAAAAATATAATATTTTAAATAAATAGGTTAATGTTTGAATGTAATTAGTATTTAAAATTTTCATTCTTGCATTTAAAGTTTTTGTTTTCAATGAATACATAATTTTAAAACATTACATTCAATATACATGTTTCTAAAAAGGTAGTTAGGAAAATCGTTTGGAAAAGGTAATTAGGAGAATCAACCATGATTTTATGTTTAACAAAGTGCAATGTATTAAAATTTAATTCTTGTTTTAGATTTACAAGTAATGTTTTTCTTGCTTAGTTAGTATGTTAATGTTAGTGCAGGTGTGTGGGCACATTACAAGGACTTATTTTCTTACTATTTTTCATTTTGTATAAGTAGCTTGGACAGTAAAAATAATATTTAGAGAATAGCCATTAAATTTAAGCACATTAAATTAGATGGAAGAAAATAAATTTAAAAGGATAATCTCTGAGTAGTGAGAAGTACATTTAGAAGAGTCTAATATGAAAATACATTGTGAGTATTTAGAAGAATCTAGTATGAAAATACATTGAGAATATTTAAAAGTTTTTATTGTGAAAAAACATTGAAATCCTTCATTGAATTGTAACTTTTATACGTATTCGGTGAATTATCCCCCTTAGATCTTATGCCCTGTCACACCACTAGGCGTCATGTTAGAGTTGCATTGTTTTTATAAAAGAGTTAAAGGTGTGTTTGAAATTTTTAACATTGTTAAAAGGGAAGTGAATTGAGAAATACATTTCAATTAAATGTACAATATTTATTTTGGTTCATCATTCAATTTATATGGTAAATCAATGAAAAAATGAATTGCTTTAATACAGTTAGCATGTGCACCTGTCTCTTTAATCACATTTCTAATCAATTTCAAAAAATCTCCTAACATTAATATAAATGCAAATAAATTAAAGAGAAAATTTGACAAGGTGATTTTTTGAGTTTTTAAATTGTGATTTTTCCCTTTCCTTAGAAAAAAATAAGTTAAACTTCACTCAAAAATATTAAAAATTTACTCCAAAAAATTAATTAGTTATCAACCTAATTAAGGATTAGACCAAGATAAAAAAAAATGTTTTCTCAAAAAATTAATTAAAATTAACTTTAAAATATTAAAAATTCACTTTAAAAAATAAAAGATAACAAAATAAATAATTATGTCTAGAATTAAGGATTAAGAATATCTTTGAACCAATATCCAAAAAAAAATTCTTTAACCAATATCCAAAAAAGAAATGTTAACCTAAATATAATGTTCCTTCTTTTACAAAAGAGTAATAAAAGAAATAAATAAATAAAAATTGTGAAAAATGTTTGACAAAAGATATTATAAAAAAAATTGTTAAAAAAAACACAATACAATTTTATTTTATTGGTTAATATTACTTCTACTCTCATCCAATAAATGGAGAAGCAATAACCAATCATTAATATAGTAACTATATGAAAAAACAATAAATAATATTACTATAAACTAAGTATATATTAGTTGTTTTTATTAAATGGTCTAATTCTCACCACTAACGACCCACATACTTATACCCTCACTCAATAAATAAAAAAGCAATAACCAATCATTAATCTACTATATGAAAAAGTAATAAATAATATTACTATATGGTAAATATAAATTAGCATTAAAAGCCATTTCCATGAAATTGCCTAATTCTCACTGCCATTGACCCACCTACTTTTACACTCATCTCATAAATAAATGGAAAAACAATAACCCATCATTAATCTACCCTACGAAAAAGGCAATAAAAGCTAAACATCTATTAGTATTAAAAGTCATTTTCACTAAACTACCAAAGTCTCACCACCACCCACTCACATACTTTTACTCTCATCCAATAAATAGAAAAGCAATAATCCATCATTAATCTACTATATGAAAAAGCAATAAATACGTATGTCTATATGGTAAAATAAATACTTATTGCTATATGGTAAGTACATATTAACCTTTAAAGCCATTTTCATTAAATTACCTAATTCTCACCGCCAAGTAACCCATAGAAGGGTCATGATTAGACACCATTAACGCAAACCAATAATAATATTTTATTGGGTGATTAATGCTGGCCATTAAAAATTATTTTGGTCAATACTTAATCCGTTATGGTCTGCGTTAATGAGTGAACCACAACACCGGCCACGGCTGGTCCTCCTCTAAGACCAAAACGTGTGGTGAGCGAAAATCGAGATGAGTGGACGCAGCTTCCTCCTGAGCAACAACGGAACCACCGTGCTTCTCGTGACATCTCCGTCCACGCCCAACAAACTCTATCTATTCTTCCGCTCTATTTCCGTCCTTATAAATACTACGTACCTCGGAGTTTGTTGCCAATTATTTCTTCTGTTTTCTCTGTACCCCATCATTCACGTTTGAAAACACTCTGCTCCCGCACAGCCACCGGGGAAGGTCAGAAATAATAGCAGAAGAATTCGTAAAATAACACTCTGCTCGCGCACAGCGACGGGGGAAGGTGAGAAATAATAGCAGAAGCCTTCGTAATATATAACACTGACGGGTTTTCGCAAAAAGCAACATCAACCATTCGGGCGCTAACGGAAAAGAATTGTGGATTTTTGTTTTGCAGATGAGCGACATGTCTGCTAAATCGAAGGCAGAGACGTGGTCAACATCTCCCTGCGCCGCCTGCAAGATCCAGAGAAAGACATGTTCACAGAACTGCGTGCTCGCGCCCTATTTCCCGAAGGATAACCCCCACAAATTCTTGCTGGTACACAGAGTCTTCGGAAATGGGCATGTCATCAAACTACTTCAGGTTCGTGCAATTGCTTTCTTGTGTTATGGATAAATTTAGTATAATGCACATATTTGAGATTTGGAAAGAACTTGTATCAAGTGTATACAGATTTTCATTTCTAAGAATATTTTTAAGAAAATTGTATAGTAGATTTCGGGTGTATACTATACCCATTGTTATTAAGTATTCTGGTTAAAATGAGTCACGATGGTGTAGTGTGCACCCAAACCCAAAATTTTAGATAGGTTATATATACTACACACATTTTTTTTCCGAAAATTCTCCACAAAAGAACTTGTACTTTCTAATTCAATTGTAATAATACCGATTTTGGAGATTCAAGGATTCAGATTAGAAATCATGGGTGATGGGATTTACGATGTGGTAATCGGTTACGGTGTTACAGGATCTACCGGCCGAACAGAGAGGCGATGCAGTAAGCAGCATGGTGTACGAAGCAAGCCAAAGATTTCGTGATCCTGTATATGGGTGTGCAGGAGTAATCAACTCTCTGAAGAATAAAGTATCAGAGCTGCAATCACAACTGGGTTCTACACAAAGAGATCTGGCTAACATGAGTATGCAACATGCTAATCTCTTAACCATCCTTAATGAAGGTTCTGCTTCACTTTTTGTCAATGGATCAGTGCTACAGAGTGAAGACACACATGCTTTGGACGATGGTGATTCCATGGAGCTATGGGAGCAATTATGGACATGAATGTGAAATGCTGCATGCTGATGTTTATCCCTCTTCCTCCTCTCACGGGCCTTGTAGTCCTAGTCCTCCTAGTCCTAGATGCAGGCTAGAATACACGTCCTCTATCGAATGCATAACATGATTATGTTTCCACCGATGAGGTTCAGTTATCTGATATTTGTCCCGGAGCTTCTTCAATCATTTTACGTTTATACATATATTTGTTGCAATCATTTTACATTTATACATATATTTGTTGCATTCAATATACATGTTAAGTTGAATGGAATACAGTGGGAGGTTCTCTATTGAGGTAGAGGAATTTCGTCAAAAGTGGTTAGAATCCGGGTAAAAAAAATTTAAGAAATCTTGCAGTAGCAGTATTTGAATTATGTTTTTGATGGTGAATATTTTGAATTATGTTTTTGATGGTGAAAATATATTCAGCACCATCAAAAACTTCTAAACACCCAAAATCTTGAAAATTGATAACTGTAATTTGAATTTACAAAAACCCCAACCAAATTTTCCATAATTTTCAAAACAAAAAACAATCTAATTAAACACCACATATATTATTAACAATCTTAATCCATATAAATTTCATTATATTATCTTAAATTTATTTTTATAATTTAAATAATATAAAAATCAAAACCATAAAATGCTCTTTTATATATATAACTGTCACCAATTTTAAAAAAAAAAAGGTGTTTTCTGAAATCATAACTTAAAAATGGAACATCTAGATACCCTCCCAACAAAAAAATGTTTCTGAATGTTTCCATAATAATATGGATTGGAAAAATCTCATGAAATTCTTAAAATTATAAAATAATTTAATTTGATTTTGTAACTGCGCTCATATGTTTGTGTGTTTATTTACTATTTATATTTATTGCTTGGAGTTTGGTTTAGAACTATAACGTTCTTATTATTATTAAGATTTAAATTTTGTTAAAATAATTTAAATTTGGATTCTAATATTGAGATTTATAAGATTTAATAATCGAATGTTTATTACTTTACAGTGAATTTTATATTATGGTGTTAATTAAGAAAATAATGATAAATATTTATAATTGAGATTTTGTTAAAATAATTTAAATTTGATTATTAATTATTAAGATTTATAAGATTTAATATTCAATTTCCATTATTTTATAGGAATTTATATGTGGTGTTAATTAAAAAATAATGATAAATATACAATTGAGATTTTTGATGTAAAAAATCTAACCTCTCTTATTTTATATAATATTTTTTAATTTAAAATATTCTTATAAATTATTTAGTGTATTCATAACTTCTATTTAAAATATAAATTTGGTAGACATTATATAAACTACATAAAAGCATACTCCATAACCGTTGATAATTTCAATCATTCATTATGTAACTTAAATAAACAATACTAAATTATCTTAACTCTAAACCTATTAAAATATTAAAATAAAATAAATAGATCTAACATATTAATAATAAAATAAACAACCTAAGTTTAATAAAAATAATGTAACTAAATAAAACGTTAAATTATCTAATTCTAAATTTATTAAAATATTAAAATAAAATAAATATTCAATAAAATAGTTTTTATATAATATTATAAAACAATTTTAATAATAATTAACAAACATTACCATAAATATCAAAATCTTCCCTTAAATAATATTAATTGAGATTATTTTATAATAAGATGTTTTAATATTTTTAAATAATTATCATTTAATTCAACAATTTTAATGATTTAAAGAGAAAAAATATAATTGCACATCTTTTTAGGTAGAGTGACCAAAAGAGCACATTTCAAGGAAGGAAAGACTAAACCAGTATTATGCCAATGCAAAAAGACTATATAAAAATCTAGTGTTTTGGAAAAATCTTAACACCCAGATTTTATAGATTGTATGTTTAAAATTTATAATTCCAAAAAAAATCATAACTATATTGCTTATTAGTTGACTATAACATTTGTCTTTTAATAGTTTATTATTGTGTTGAGTTTTTTTTTGTAATTTTAACTAAAAATCCGTGGAAAATGTTGATTATTTTTTATTTTTTAATAAATTTTTTATTTTCAATTAATTAATAAAATTTGATGAAAAAAGTATTTTATTTTGAAAATAACCAATTTTATGAATAGGAAATGCTCTCACATTGACATTGCTATTCCTCTACCCAATAATACCAGAAATAAAACAATAAAACCAAAACTAACAAGTTCCAAGTCCCTTACATAAGCCTCGGAAAAAAATAATTTAACACTCCATAATGTATCAACATTATGCAGAATTAAAAAATAAAATATGCAGAGAAAGTTCATTAAATAAAAATGAGAAGAAATAACCATTATCCACACTTCCGCCATTGATCGTCGATTTTTCCTAGTTCGTTTTGATCTAATGCTTCGTCGTTTTCTGATTTTTTAACTCCCTCTAGGGTTGTCTAATGTTACAAGCAAAACGCGTGACTTTACATTCAAAACGAAATTGATGACAATATTTTTAAATACTTTGGATACGTTTCATATAAACACATTGCTTTACCAACATACGCTAAGAAGTTGATGACAATTATATTTAAGTATTGTGGGTAAACCAAAAATTTGTTGCTACATGCACCACGGAGCTTTGGCCTTGCTGTACTCGCTATTTATGGAAGTTCTAAATCCATTATATTTGTTGTTTAATGTTGTTCACGCTAACTTTCAAAAGCCTCTTTTGAATAATTAATGCACAATTACTATGGTTAGTGGTATTTCTATTTGGTGGATTAAAATAATATTGCAAGTCATATCTATCATCATTATATTATTGGAGTATAGTTAAGGATCTACTTAAAGAATAATTGTATCTACTTGCAATACTTGCAATAATTGAAAAGAAAAATTAAAATAGAGAATAAATTCAATTACTCAATATTGGTTTGAGAATTAATATATCAAGCAATTAAGTTAAGTTTAACTATATGAAACTATTAAGGCTAATTAAATTTAGCTAAAGCTAAGTGTGCTTTATGCTATGTTAATGTGCATATGCACCACATCCAAGCACTATAGCTAACTAACTAAAGCCATGTAAGCACTAAATTTAACTAATGCTAACTAAGCGCACAACACATGAAAGCACTAGAGTTTAACCAAAGCTAATTAAGGCTAACTAAGGGCATGTACAACAACACCCCCCCTTAGGTGAGTATGATGCAAAATGAATGAGTCTTGACAGTAAGGCCATTTCTGGTACCCATGTACAATGCATAAAAAGAGGAAAGAGGGAAAACTCGGTGGGAAGAAACCCGCCTGCCCCTCTAACCCCCTCTGCCGCCCTCAAAATACAATGCAAAAATTAAAGAAAAGACAACTGCTAAGTAGTTGTGTCCTTCACCCGAAGATGATCTCACATAAATTGAAACCTATGCTTAGTGAAAGTCTTGGTGAAAATGTCGGGAGTCTGCTCAGAACTGGGACGGTAATTCAAAACGATGATCCCATCATGAATCAATTCTTTGATGTAGTGGATGTGGATCTCAGTATGTATGGCCCACTGTCACTTCATTAGATCTTTGCAAAACTTTGGTGTACTATGATTATCACATCATATGACAGTCGGAAGATGCACGATGATACCAAGATTAGAAAGGAAATGTTGTAGCCAAACTTCCTGAATGACGACATTGAATGCTCCTCTATACTTGGCCTCTATTGATGATAAAGAAATGACAACCTACTTCTTGCTTGACCAACAAGTGTGGTCAAATCCCAAATTAAGTACATAGTTGGAGGTGGATCAAGGTTGTCACCAACCCAATCTGAATCTATGAACCCATTGAGATCCAAAGAACAATTAGCGACATAATGAATTCCACAGTTGACTATCCCCTAAACATATCAAAGGATAAACTTTGTACATTCTAGTGTAACTCATGTGTCTCTTGCATCTATTTAGAAACTGCTCCTACACCATATGAGAGATCAGGACAGGAGTGAGTGAGACAAGGAAGGCTCCCCACAGTTGGAGGTACAATGTACAATTAACCAATGGTGTGTCGTTGTCATTCTCAAGCTTTATCCCTAATAAGAAAGGTGTGGATGTTCGCTTGCATTCACTAATGTGAAGTCATGCCAAAAAATCTCTAGCATACTTCGGTTGAGAAATGGTAATCCCATAACCATAATGATTGATCTCTAGTCTAAGGAAAAGATTTAGCAAGCCCATGCATGTCATAGAAAACCACATAAGAAATGTATTTTTAATGTCAGTAATGGAAGAAACTGAACTAGCTATTATCAAAAATCATCTACATAGAGTACTATGATCAACAAGGATTCAATTTCCTTCAACAAATAAACATTGTAATCAAATTTATAGTGTACAAAATTTTGAGATAATAAATAGGAATCCATCTTTGCATACCAAGCTCTAGGTATCTACTTGAGGCCATTACCAGAGATGAATTTTTCATGTATCCCTATAGTTGCTCCATGTAGATTTCCTCCTCAATATCACCATGAAGAAAGGCATTATTCACATCCATATGATGCACCTCCTATTATATTGCTACTGCAATGGAGAGAGTTAGCCAAATGGAATCCATTTTTTCCACTAGAGAAAAAGTCTCATCATAGTCGACACCATGTACATGTTGAAAAACTTTTGCCACCAACGATAACTTATATTGACTAACTTGGCTATATGTTTCTTTCTTGGCCCGGTAAGCCCACTTTCATCTGACAAGTTTATAATTATAAGTTAGCGGAACCAAGTCCCAAATCTGGTCCCCAATGAGAGAGTTGTATTCTTCATTCATATCTACTTCTAATTCAGGATGCCCAATAGCTTCTGCATAAGTCTGTAGATCATATGCACCATTATATAAGTGTGCATGGGAATCAATGACTCCAGAGGTAAGAGTGCTTGTGGAGCTTCCTCAAACTAAGGTATAGTGGCAGAATCATTTAAGAGATCACTTATGTTGCACCATTTTTGTGTTGCATTTGGTCGAGAATATTTTGAATTTCATAAGGAAATATTATATCAATGTTCAACAATTAGTGATCCAACAAGTGTCGCAAGCAAGTGCCCATCTAGATCAGAATTCTGGTCTAAAGTATCATCTACATACTCATCAACTGGTGGTGAGGGAAGCATTGTAATAGGTTCATCTTGTGGTGAATACACAGCGTCTTCTTCAAACTTTACACTCCTTTTGATAAAGATCTCGTCAGTTTTGATATCAAACAATCTATGCCCTTTGAATTCATTAGAATATCCAACAAACATGTATGACTTGCTCTAAGGCTCCAAATTATTTCTCTTCTTTGTGGGAATGGGAGCCCATGCTTGAGATCTTAAAATGTAGAAATGTATTGGCTTCTAGTTGAATGCCATTTGTAACAGCCCAACCATGAATGGCTCGATTTAGGCATGTAATCTCATCATGTAATTGAATTTTAAAAGTTAAATGGGTTGAGTAAGGGAAATAGATTATAAGAGGTCTCGGGGAGGTCAAATTGTTTGGGAAACACAACCTACTTGCTAAAGGAAGGATATGAAATATATGATAGCCATTAAAGGTTGGTTGTTGAGATTTAAATGCACAGTGATCGGTCTATTGGAAATTAATGGGGTTGCAACACTGGGGACAAGCCCATGTTTTCTTGGAAACCACAACAAGGAAAACAAACAACAAAAAGGCCAAGAAAATTAATGAGAGACAAAGTGTTGGTAGGGAACTTTCCAATAGAAAAAGACAGAGTGGAGGAAGTGGTTCTCATATGGATGGGGCAGGAAAAGAGATCCTGGATTCTGAAGGAAAGGGGATCATGTTGCAGGATAAATTCAATGAGGAGAAGTGGGTAGCAGCCTTAGAGAGTTCAAATTTTGCATAGCAGATAGGAGGAGAAGGGAGTTGCAGGAGGCAACACAAGAGAGGGGATAAGTAGCAAGCCTCTTGTTTTCTCTAGTATTTCTTATCCTTCATTAGGTAGATAAAGGGTGGAGGTAGGTGGCCTCTGGAGCTCCCTGTGCATTGGTGAACTGTTGAGAAGTTAGTGGGTGGAGGAAGAAAAACCTATGGAGTCCATATTTCAGCTAGTAGATTAGTTTTTACTCCCTTGAGCAAGAAGACCTCTGATCCTCGGGATTTGTCTCGGGGGTGGTAGTTGTAAGTAGCTTATTAGGAACTTGTCTATGGTCTAGTGGAGAGTTGAAGTCCTAAACTAAATTTCCCATCTTCATTATAAATCGAATATAACTTCTTCTCTTGTGTGTAACCTTGTATCGTTTTGATGTTGAAATGTTAATGGTTGATATGCTCATGATTTGCATGACAAGTCTCCCCACTTGTGTGTATATGCTAAATGGCTTGTTATGACCCATGTAAAGATGTGTGAATGAATATCAGTGTTTCATGTTCTTGATGTGAAAAGTATTAATATTCTGATGTGAGCTGATGTTCTTCCTGTTTGAAACTTGGGTTGAGTTTCATTACTTATATAGGCTACCTGATATATCACTTGGCTCTATTGAAGAGTTGTTGTAACTCGGGAATGAAGTTATGATTCATGAGCTGGCACTATTTATGATGCCCAGCCAAATTTTCTTGCAAATAATACATGTGCATTTTCTCGACCGTAAGCAATACATGGATTCATTCATGTTATAGAGGCATAATTCTTGTCATTGTAGTCTCCTATAACTATTTCATAGAATTGAATGACTTGGTTTTTGTTCCTAGTTTTATCATAAATTTTCATCCCTTTTAGGTGCATGAAAATCTCATATCTCTCATAGATAAACATTGATTACATTTTGTCCTTAAGATTCCAAATGGTATAGATGCAATGTAGATAATTAATAAGCAGTATTAGGTTACATTTCTGAGTTGAAATGTTGTTCTCAAGAAAAATTTGAATGTTCTCTATTGTAATTGGATAAATAACCTATACAATGAAGCCTTAAAGGCATTAAAAACATATACAAAGATCTGAACCAAGAATATGACAAATAATGGGATAAGAACCTCTTTCATTAATGAATAATAGTTACATAGAGGACACCAGATAATAAGGTCAACGTCTGTAGAATTTTAAGCACATATAGAATTTATAATAGTTATTAGGTTGTGCACCAACATGCGAGTTATATGTTGATGCCAAGGGAAAATCCCTTTCATGACCTTAAGAACTCTTAACCCTGCATCAAAGGCAACTCAACCTTACATTTTTAGCAGCCTCCATTCTTTCCCTAAGGCCTCTAGCAATGTGGACTGTATGTCCTTGCCAATAGCGAAATTCCCTCGAAACTCTTGAGAGGTGCAATAGAGCCACTTGGAAGCTTGTTCTAAAACAAAAAGTCCCTAGTGTGTTGTAAGGGAGATGGAGCCCTTAAAAAGCTCACTCCAAGCTCACAGTAGAGAGTGGTTGCAGGAGTGCCTACACTAGCACACTAAGCAATCCACTATTTCAATGTAGGGAATGTTTAATGGCTAAGAACTCATTGTAGTGACTTTCACCCAAGCCTAGGAGGGGTAGCACTATCATGTGCTTTGGTAAGTAGCCACTACTAGTATCGAATGTTGGTGTTGATCATGACACTTTTAGAGCCTCTATGGTAGAGTCACGACCAAAATAACTAGTAGAAGGTGCTGATAGCTATACCATTGGCCGGAAGGGTGGCCCACTATCCACATAAGTCTAAAAGACTTAGCCCGGAGAAAAGAAGAGTGCATCAAAGGAAGCACTAGGATAGTAAGTATGGGATAACGTCATACAATGTCACCTCAGAGGTTTCACCCCGAAAGTGTAAGGGGGAGGAGTCAAGCGTAAGTCCTAGGAGGTGTCTCCAATATATCTTGTACGCATGTTGGTCTGTCAGGATCCTTATGCGATGACTTCACCATTGACACGAGCGGGGATCCACCCAAGACCTAGATGAAGTTTAAGTGGTTTTAGTTGTTTTCTATTGGTACTAGGGAAACAAATGTGGTGTGGGGCCACCACAGATATGGCATACATCAATAGGTTGGTCCAAGAGTTTGAATGCAACACAGGCCAACGACAAACTACCATGTGATAGCTAGATGATGTGGCAGGGCCTATTCTTTGATAGGAAATATCTCGTGATCAAGAGGCTAGATTGAGGTAAATTTAATATCACCATATTCTTCGCGACGAGGGAAATTCAGTGATAATGGTTTTTTTTATTTTAGTGGAGTTGGAAAAAATCGAAAATTTTATACCCCATTTTCATAATAGTATTTTGAAGATTGGGTACGCATAATGACCACCCCCTACTTTGGGTGTTGGGTAAGGGGTGTTGTTACACGAGTCCAAGCCTCAAAAGGTTCTTTTTCAATGACAAATTTATGAGGAGATTTATTCTGGATGTATGAAGCATAGTTGATAGCTTCAACCCACAAATTTGATGGAACAGATCTTGCATAACACATGCAACTGGTCATATCTTTCAAATATCTACTCTCCCTCTCAACCATAATAGTAATTTCAAGATTAGGTAGGCATCGCGACCACCCCCTACTCTTGGTGTTGGGTAAGGGGTGTTCTTACACTAGTCCAAGCCACAAAAGGTGTTTTTCCAATGACAAATTTATAAGGAGATTTATTTTGGTTGTATGAAGCATTGTTAATATCTTCAACCCACAAATGTGATGGAAGAGATTGCATGAAACATGCAACTAGCCATCTCTTTCAAAGATCTATTCTTCCTCTCAACCACCTCATTTTCCTACAGAGTGTAAGGAACTGTATGCTGCAACTATATGCCTACTTCATTACAACGATTTCAGATATATTTGTTGACATATTCCTTCCCATTATCTATGCAGAGGATATTGATGTATTTTTCAGACTAATTTTCCACATGTGCTTTGAAAATCTTCAGATGCTGAAAAACTTCAGACTTGAGTTTCAGGAAGTAAACCCAAGTGAATCTCTTGTAATCATCTATAAATGAAAACACATGTATTTCTTTGCTCATTGAAGGTATTGGAAATGGACCCATGAGATCATTGTGTAAATATCCAAAGGTGAAGAGGCTGTCCATGCATACCCCTTCTCAAAATTTTATTGTGGATGGTTTCCAAGAGAACATCCATTACAAACACCATTTGAAAATTCAATGGTCTGTAGTCTTTTAACCATCCCTTTCTTGCTAACTTGTTTCATATATCTGAAATTCAAGTTTCCAAATCTCTCATGCCAGATCCTACTTTCTTCATTGGCATGTGTAAGTAGAAAAATAGAATTTGAGCGAGGAACAAAATAAAAAAAATGTACACAAACGAGATTGATCATTTACCTTTCTAGATGCAATCGTCAAGTTGGTTTGCATATCATAAATGCTCACAGAATCCTAGGTAAGTTCCACTTTCCTTCCAATGATAGTGTGTGTCATCTAATACATTAAAATAAGATTCACAGAAAGCCTCAAAATATGCAAGAAATTCTCAAAACATCCATCTTTGAATTACACTCTTCCTTATCTAGTTGCTTCAACTGCAGAATTGTCCCCCATAAGAATAGGAGGTCTCAAATATGTTTGTAAAGAAGAAAAAGATTCCTTTGAAGAATCCATATGATGTGAAGCTCTTGAATCGATGATCCCTTCTTGCAGTGTAGAATGAAGGGAAATAGAAGCATGACCATTTACCCTTATTTATGATGGTTTTTCTTGTGTCTTCTTGTTAGCACTTTCTAGAATGTGATGACCAAGATTATTCTATTGAAGACTCTTTGCCATCATATCAAAAGTCTTCTACATGCAAGAGGATTAAGGATGATAACCTCTGTTATAATAAGGGTAGTTGGAGTTTCCTTTATTTCCTTTCTTACCCTTTGTTTTGGAGAATTTAGCATCTACGGATAAACACTAATTCACTAGACAAGTAGTTGTGCCTAAAACAACAGTTTAAAGTGTTTTAGACTTTAGCTATAAACAATAGATAAGATGAGAAGATAGAAGGCCTAACTGTAGTTCTGCTTTCCTCTCGTCTCCCTTGTATCGATTCCGTCGCTCCTTCGCATACTTAATCCGCTTGAGAAGTACCCTGTAAACACAATAGAAGACAAAAACAAATCAAAGCATACGATCCATTGAATATAAATGAAAGGAATCAAAAGCAATTCACACATATAAGCATTATGAAAGAACACAACATATGGAAAAAGGTTCAAACACTTTATTAGATAGAAGAAGGAATTACAACCATCAGTGTCTAATTCAAAGTCATTCCTCCAGCTTGGATCCCATCCACATCACATCAAAAGAATGACAAACTTGTAGTATCACAACACTTGCTTCAAAGCCAAACCTTACAGCAGCATTATCTCCTTACAATTCAACATAGTCCAGCTAGCCCTTGATCACTTAGATGAGTGGTCAATTTATAGGAAGAATAAAGAGGTTTTGTCATAAATGGTGGCATTGAATGGCCTTCCATACTTAGAATTAGTTCCATGGAGGAAGGGATGAGAGGATAGGATGCACCTTAACTCATTCCTCATACATTTTCGAGCTCATAAGAGTAGATAACTAAGGGAAGCTTCTAGATGACTCTAAGAGATAAGAATATTCCCCAAACCCCAATTGAATTTCACTCAAATTCACCCTGCGCAGCCTAAAGAGGGCTTAGGTGCTCTACACAGCACCCTGATGGTGTATCTACCTGTGCTGCAAAGCACCCTGGCAGTGTATCTACCTACACTGGCCCCTTTAGAGACTATTTTGGATGTCTTAAGTCATTAAACTTTCTGGGAAGGAGGCATTCAAATGGGTGACTTGTTTAGGGCATGAAACAACTAAATTTAGGGTTTGATGAGCCCTAAAACACTGATCTAAATGTTGAAATTTGATGTGCTCAAATAGATCTATAATTTTAATAAACTAATTAATCTTAAATTTCACATCGAACATATTAAATATTTATATATTTCATTTAATTTTTTTTATTCTTCACATGTCAAAATCATATATTCTAAATGCTTTCAGTATACACATATGGAATATTTATATATTTCATTTAAAATACTTTTTTATTCTTCACATGTCAAAATCATATATTCTAAATGGATTCATTATATGGCATTGCGATGCATATACGAAGTTTCTGATATGTGGCCATACTCCTGGTCTAAGATTAGTATTTATAATATTGGATGGGAAAGTATTTTTTTTTTAAATGTCTAACATAAGTTTAAAGTCAAATCAACACCACCACAATTAGTGCTGAAATCACGTTCTACAGCCATTTATCAAATTTAGTAACCAAGTAGTACTATGTGAAGTTAATAGCCATACATGTTAAATCCGTTGTTTTTTAGTTGTTTATTTAATTGGAAATTTTTTTTGGAAGTTTAAAAGTGATTGGAATTAGAGTAAAAAAATTTTTTTTTTTAATAGTCATAGGTTAAAAACCATCTTAAACTTCTAAAATCTTAAAATTTAAATACTATAATTTAAATTTTACCAAAATTTTCATAATTGGCTTAAAAAAATCTGATGAGACTACTGCGTAATTTAACTACTATAATTTAAATTTTACCAAAAGTTTTATAATTGGTTTAAAAAAAAAACTGATTAGACTACTGCGTTTTTATTTTTTCTTCTTTACCGCGTACTCTTAATTACTTGTTAATCGCCATTAACGGCGCGAGCCGAATGCGTTTGTGCACACTTGAGAAAAGCAACACCGCCCTTGCGATTATGACCCTGCGCCCAATGTAAAAGAAAGAAAATAATTTTATTTCATATTCTCACATTTATTAATTATAATTTTAAATATGTTTTAAATTATAATTTCAATTTTTTTAATATAAAATTCTAGTGTTAAAATAATTATTAATTCTAAAGTGTAATATATTTATTCTAATAAAAATATAATATTTTTAAATAAATAATGAAGGTAATTAGTATTTAAAATTTTCATTTTTGAACTTAAAGTTTTTGTTTTCACTTATTATATAATTTTTTAAATATCACATTCAATATACATGTTTTTGAAAAGGTAGTTAGGAAAATCGTTTCGGAAAAAGTAGTTAGGAGAATCAACGATGGTTTTATGTTTAACAAAGTGTAATGTATTAAAATTTAGTTCTTTGTCTTAGATTTACAAGTAATATTTTTTAGTTAGCATGTTAATGTTATTGCATGTATGTGGGCATATTACAAGGATTTATTTTCTTACTCTCTTTCACTTTGCATAAGTAGCTTGGAGGGGGAAAATTAACACTTAAAGAATGGCCATTAAATTTAAGCATATTAAATTACATGGAAGAAAATAAATTTAAAAGGATAATCCCTTAGTAATGACAAGTACATTTAGAAGAGTCTAATATGAAAAAAATACATTAATAGTATTTAGAAGAGTCTAGTATGAAAATACATTGAGAATATTTAGAAGAGTTTATTGTGAAAATACATTGAAATCCTTCATTGAATTGTAACTTTTATAAGTATTTTTAGTGGTGAATTATCCCCTTTAGATCTTATGCCCTGTCACACCACTAGATGTTAGAGTTGCATTGTTTTGATAAAAGAGTTAAAGGTGTGTTTAAAATTGTTAATATTGTTAAAAGGGAAGTGAATTGAGAAATACATTTCAATTAAATGTACCATATTTGTTTTGGTTCATCATTCAATTTATATGGTAAATCAATGAAAAAATGATTTTCTTTAATACAATTAACATGTTTGTGCATCTGTCTCTTTAATCACATTTCTAATCAATTTCAAAAAATCTCCTAACATAAATATAAATGCAAATAAAGTAAAGAGAAAGTTTTAAATTATCTTTATGACTAAATTTACACTTTCAACCATATAAATATACAATGTCAATGATCTTTGCATAATTTGACAAGGTGATTTTTTGAGCTTTTAAATTGTGATTTTCCCATTCCTCAGAAGAAATAAGTTAAACTTCACTTAAAAATATTAAAAGTTTACTCCAAAAAATTAATTAGTTATCAACCTAATTAAGAATTAGACCAATATCCAAAAAAATGTTTTCTCAAAAAATTAATTAAAATTAACTTAAAAATATTAAAATCCACTTAAAAAAATAAAAAGTCAGATTAATATTCGAAAGATGATCTCTTTGAACCATATCAACTTTTTTTTTTTTAAAAAATATCCAAGAAATTAAACTAAATGTGAATGTCCTTCCTTGTACAAAGGTAATAAATGAAATAAATATAAAAAAGTGCTTTTTTTTAAAAAGTTTTTTTAAAAAAAAGTATTAAAGAAGGAATAATTATAAGATAATTTGTTAAAAAAATACAATACAATCTTACGACTTTTATTTTATTGGTTAATATTACTGCAATAAATGGAGAAGCAATAACCCATCATTAATCTACTATATGAAAAAAGCAACAAGTAAACTAAGTATATATTAGTTAGATTAATGAAAAAAGCAACCATTAATATTACTATAAACTAAGTATATATTAGTTTTTATTAAATTGTCTAAATTCTCACCACTAACTACCCACATACCTATAACCTCACTCAATAAATAAAAAAGCAATAACCAATCATTAATCTACTATGTAAAATCTTTAATCTACTATATGAAAAACTAATAAGTAATATTACTATATCGTAAATATAGATTAACATTAAAAGCCATTTTCATGAAAATACCTAATTCTCACGACCATTGACCCACCTACTTTTACACTCATCTAATAAATAAATGGAAAAACAATAACTAATCATTAATCTACTCTATGAAAAAGGCAATAAGAGTTAAATATCTATTAGTATTAAAAGTCATTTTCATTAAATTACCTAATTCTCACCACCACCCACTCACATACTTTTACTCCTATCCAATAAATAGAAAAGCAACAATCCATCATTAATCTACTATATGAAAAAGCGATAAATACTTATGGCTATTATTAACCCTTAGATCCATTTTCTTTAAATTTCATTAAATTACCTAATTCTCACCGCCAAATAACCCATAGAAGGGTCATGATTAGACACCATTAACGCAAACCAATAATAATATTTCCATTGGGTGACTAATGGCAGCCATTAAAAATTATTTTGGACGATACTTAATCCGTTGTAATCTGGGTTAATGAGTGAATGACGACGCCAGCCATTACTGGTCCTCCTCAACAGCCAAAACGTGTGGGTAAGCAAAAATCGAGATGAGTGGACGCAGCTTCTTCCAGAGCAACAACGGATCCACCGTGCTTCTCGTGATATCTCCATCAACGCTCAGCAACTCTATTTCCCTCCCTATAAATTCTACGTCCCTCGGAGTTTGTTGCCAATCATTTCTTCTATTTTCTCTCTACTCCATATCATTCACATTTCAAGACACTCTGCTCGCGCACAGCGAGGGGAAGGTGAGAAATAATAGCAGAAGCCTTTGTAGTATAACACTGACGGGTTCTCGCAAAAAAAACAATAAGAATTCGGGCGCTAACGGAAAAGAATGTGTGGATTTTTGTTTTGCAGATGAGCGACATGTCTGCTAAATCGAAGGCAGAGACGTGGTCAACATCTCCCTGCGCCGCCTGCAAGATCCAGAGAAAGACATGTTCACAGAACTGCCTGCTCGCGCCCTATTTCCCGAAGGATAACCCCCACAAATTCTTGCTGGTACACAGAGTCTTCGGAAATGGGCATGTCATCAAACTACTTCAGGTTCCTGCAATTGCTTTCTTGCGTTATGTATAAATTTAGTATAATGCACATATTTAGTATTTGGAAAGACCTTGTATCAAGTGTATGCAGATTTTCATTTCAAGAATATTTTTAAGAAAATTGTATAGTAGATATAACTTGTTTAAGATTTCGGGTATATACTATACCCATTGTTATTAAGTATTCTGGGTTCTAATAATGAGTCACGATGGTGGTGATTTACCCAAAACTCTAGAAATTTTTGCGCAAAAGAACTTGTAATTTCTAATTCAATTGTAACATACTGATTTTGGAAATTCAAGGATTCAGATTAATAGAAATCATGGGTGACGGGATTTACGACGTGGTAATCGGTTACGGTGTTACAGGATCTACCGGCCGAACAGAGAGGCGATGCAGTAAGCAGCATGGTGTACGAAGCAAGCCAAAGATTTCGTGATCCTGTATATGGGTGTGCCGGAGTAATCAACTCTCTGCAGAATAAAGTATCAGAGCTCCAATCCCAACTGGCTTCTACACAAAGCGATCTGGCTCACATGAGTATGCAACATGCTAATCTCTTAATTATCCTTAATGAAGATTCTGCTTCCCTTTTTGTCAATGGATCATTGCTACAGAGTGAAGACACACATGCTTTGGACGATGGTGATTCCATGGAGCTATGGGAGCAATTATGGACATGAATGTGAAATGCTGCATGCTGATGTTTATCCCTCTTCCTCCTCTCACGGGCCTTGTAGTCCTAGTCCTCCTAGTCCTAGATGCAGGCTAGAATACACGTCCTTTATCGAATGCATAACATGATTATGTTTCCACCGATGAGGTTCAGTTATCTGATTTTTGTACCGGAGCTTCTTCCATCATTTTACATTTATACATGTATTTGTTGCATTCAATATACATGTTAAGTTGAATTGAATAGAATATAGTTGGAGGTTATGTTTGAATTATATTTTTGATGGCGAAAATATATTATCACCATCAAAAACTTCTAAACACCCAAAATTTTGAAAATTGATAATTATAATTTAAATTTACAAAAACCCCAACCAAATTTTCCATAATTTTTAAAGC
>APFE031143254.1:10790-29559 GCA_000404065.3 Pinus taeda | reverse complement strand
AATTTTAATGATTTAAAAAGAAAAATATAATTTCATATCTTTTTAAGCAGAGTGACCAAAAGAGCACATATCAGGAAGGAAAGCCCAAACCTCTATTATGCCAATGCAAAAAGACTATATAAGAATCTAGTGTTTTGGAAAAATCTTGACACCCAGATTTTGTAAATTGTATGGTTAAAATTTATAATTCCAAAAAAAATCATAACTATATTGCTTATTAGTTTTTGCTTCCGGGACTATAGCATTTGTTTTTTAATAGCTTAATATTTTGTTGAGGTTTTTTTTAATTATAGTTAAATTCCATGGAAAAAGTTGGTTATTTTTCGTTTATAAATGTAAAAATATTTTTTTTGAAATTTAATTTTTAATTTTCAATTAGTTAATAAGATTTAATGAAACAAGTATTTTATTTTGAAAATAGCTAATTTTATGAGTAAGGAGTGCTCTCACATTGACATTACCATTACTCTACCCATAAACAATAAAACCAAAACTAACAAGTTCCATGTCCCTTACATAAGCGGGAGAGAGAATAAGTTAACACTCCATAATGTATCAACATTATGCAGAATTAAAAAATAAAACATGCAGATAAAGTTCATTAAATAAAAATGAGAAGAAATAACCATTATCCACACTTCCGCCAGTGGTCGTCGATTTTTCCTAGTTCGTTTTGATCTAATGCTTCGTCGCTTTCTGATTTTTTAACTCCCTCTAGGGTTGTCTGATGTTACAAGCAAAACGCGTGACTTCACATTCAAAACGAAATTGATGACAATATTTTTAAATACTTTGGATACGTTTCCTATAAACACATTGCTTTACCAACATACGCTAAGAAGTTTTTTTTCAACAGAAAAATCATATTGTATTGATGTAAATTGATTAAAATACAAATGTAGGTTTAATGAAAGATTAACCCAATTCATCCTTGATGATAGCCGGATTCATGGATCCGTGATGTTCTGTATATTATCACATCCATACAGAAAAAGCAACATTGTGATTTCAGATATTTTGGAATGGCGCATAGTGAGTCCCAGTGATTGGAACGTTGAAGAAATACCAAAATTAAAACAAAAATATTGGTGCCGCAGAGGCTAAGCGGATCGGATGCAATAAGGAGAATGTTGCATGGCGAGAAGAACTGTCTCGTTAGATTTCCAGAAAAAAGGGAGACTATATGCCTAGAAAATCCAGGAGAGCTTTGATGCGTAGCAGAGTGGAGGAGATGGGTCTCCGGAAGTTGTTGAATATAGATTCGTTTCACCATATCCAGATAGACCAGCAGACAACAATGAAAAAAGAACGTCGAGATTCCGCTTGTTCGTTCCACCAGAGAAAACCGTCTTGAACTGGAGAAAAACCCGCTGATTGCCAGAGGACCGAGCATAAACAGAAAAACAGAGTGAAGTAGAAATGATATGTGGTAGATAAGCTTGTGAGAAGTACTGTGAACAGAGTGCAAGGATGGATCCTTACACCCAAGGGAATGGCGAAAGGAGCGAAACTGTAACCTTTGGAGAAACTCAGATCATATAGATGGTTGAAAGGAAGCGCAGGTGATAGAACGTGGCAGAAATGGAAGGACATGCAAAACATGAAGCTTGCTGGTAAAACACGTCAATGGTCGGCCAGAGACATGCAGGAAGCGAGACCAAGGTGCGGGGCCAAACGACGAGCCATGTCAACCCGTGATTGGAGGTAGTGAAATGGAAAAAACGCACCTGATTGGCTCCAATGGCGGTCCCTCCCAGCAAGATAGGCGCAGCTCTCTCCGGTCCGGTGACCATCCGAAAGGAAATGGTTACATCATAATATCAATATACGCTAAGAATTTGATGACAATTATATTTAAATATTGTGGGTAAACCAAAAATTTGTTGCTACATGCACCACGGAGCTTTGGCCTTGCTGTACTGGCTATTTATGGAAGTTCTAAATCCATTATATTTGTTGTTTAATGTTGTTCACACTAACTTTCAAAAGCCTCTTTTGCATAATTAATGCACAATTACTATGGTTAGTGGTATGTCTGTTTGCTGGATAAGATGCATTATGTTTGGTGGATTAAAATAATATTGTAAGTCATATTTATCATCATTATATATATAATTATTGCAGTATAGTTGCAGTATAGTTAAGGATTTAGCTAAAGAATAATTGCATTCACTTGCAATAATTGAAAAGGAAAATTAGAATAGAGAATAAATTCAATTACTCAATATTGATTTGAGAATCAATACATAAAGCAACTAAGTTAAGTTTAATTATATGCAACTATTAAGGCTAATTAAATTTAGCTAAAGCTAAGTGTGCTTTGTGCTATATTAATGTGCATATGCACCACATCCAAGCACTATAGCTAACTAGCTAAAGCCATGTAAGCTCTAAATTTAACTAATGCTAACTAAGCGCACAACACATGAAAGCACTAGAGTTTAACCAAAGCTAATTAAGGCTAACTAAGGGCATGTACACCAACACCCCCCCTTAGGTGAGTATGATGCAAAATGAATGAGTCTTGACAATAAGGCCATTTCCGGTACCCATGTACAATGCATAAAAAGAGGAAAGAGGGAAAACTCGGTGGGAAGAAACCCACCCGCCCCTCTAGCCCCCTCCGCTGCCCTCAAAATACAATGCAAAAATTAAAGAAAAGACAACTGCTAAGTAGTTGTGTCCTTCACCCCAAGACGATCTCACATAAATTGAAACTTCTGCTTAGTGAAAGTCTTGGTGAAAATGTTGGGAGTCTGCTCAGAACTGGGACAGTACTTCAAAACGATGATCCCATCATGAATCAATTCTTTGATGTAGTGGATGTGGATCTCAATATGTATGGTCCACTGTCACTTCATTAGATCTTTGCAAAACTTTAGTGTACTCTGATTATCACATCATATGACAATCGGAAGATGGACGATGATACCAAGATTAGAAAGGAAATGTTGTAGCCAAACTTCCTGAATGACGACATTGAATGCTCCTCTATAATTGGCCTCTATTGATGATAAACCAATGACAACCTACTTCTTGCTTGACCAACAAGTGTAGTCGAATCCAAAACTAAGTACATAGTTGGAGGTGGACTCATGATCAAGGTTGTCACCAACCCAATCTGAATCTATGAACCCATTGAGATCCAAAGAACAATTAGCGACATAATGAATTCCACAGTTGACTATCCCCTAAACATATCAAAGGATAAACTTTGTACATTCTAGTGTAACTCATGTGGCTCTTGCATCTATTTAGAAACTGCTCCTACACCATATGAGAGATTAGGACAGGAGTGAGTGAGACAAGGACGGCTCCCTACAGTTGGAGGTACAATGTACAATTAACCAATGGTGTGTCATTGTCATTCTCAAGCTTTATCCCTCATAAGAAAGGTGTGGATGTTGGCTTGCATTCACTCATGTGAAGTCGTGCCAAAAAATCTCTAGCATACTTCGGTTGAGAAATGGTAATCCCATAACCATAATGATTGATCTCTAGTCTAAGGAATAGATTTAGCAAGCCCATGCATGTCATAGAAAACCACATATGGAATGTATTTTTAATGTCAGTAATGGAAGAAACTGAACTAACTATTATCAAAAAATCATCTACATAGAGTACTATGATCAACAAGGATTCAATTTCCTTCAACAAATAAACATTGTAATCAAATTTATAGCGTCCAAAATTTTGAGATAATAAATAGGAATCCATCTTTGCATACCAAGCTCTAGGTGTCTACTTGAGGCCATTACCAGAGATGAATTTTTCATGTATCCCTATAGTTGCTCCATGTAGATTTCCTCCTCAATATCACCATGAAGAAAGGCATTATTCACATCCATATGATGCACCTCCTATTATATTGCTACTGCAATGGAGAGAGTTAGCCAAATGGAATCCATTTTTTCCACTAGAGAAAAAGTCTCATCATAGTTGACACCATGTACATGTTGAAAACCTTTTACCACCAACGATAACTTATATTGACTAACTTGGCTATATGTTTCTTTCTTGGCCCGGTAAGCCCACTTTCACCTAACAAGTTTATAAGTAGAAGTTAGCAGAACCAAGTCCCAAATCTGGTCCCCAATGAGAGATTTGTATTCCTCATTCATATCTACTTCTAATTCAGGATGCCCAATAGATTCTGCATAAGTCTGTAGATCAGATGCACACATTATATAAGTGTGCATGGGAATCGATGACTCCAAAGGTAAGAGTGCTTGTGGAGCTTCCTCAAACTGAGGTATAGTGACAGGATCATTTAAGAGATCACTTATGTTGCATCATTTTTGTGTTGCATTTGGTCGAGAATATTTTGAATTTCATAAGGAAATATTATATTGATGTTCAACACTTAGTGATCCAACAAGTGTCGCAGGCAAATGCCCATCTAGATCAGAATTCTGATCTAAAGTATCATCTACATACTCATCAACTGGTGGTGAGGGAAGCATTGTAATAGGTTCATCTCGTGGTGCATACACATCATATTCTTCAAACTTTACACTCCTTTTGATAAAGAGCTCTTCAGTTTTGATATCAAGCAATCTATGCCCTTTGAATTCATTAGAATATCCAACAAACATGCATGACTTGCTCTAAGGCTCCAAATTATTTCTCTTCTTTGTAGGAATGGGAGCCCATGCTTGAGATCCTAAAATGTAGAAATGTATTGGCTTCTAGTTGAATGCCATTTGAAACAACCCAACCGTGAATGGCTCGATTTAGGCATGTAATCTCATCATGTAATTGGATTTTAAAAGTTAAATGGGTTGAGTAAGGGACATAGATTATAACAGGTCTTGGGGAGGTCAAATTGTTCGGGAAACACAACTTACTTGCTAAAGGAAGGATATGAAATATATGATAGCCATTAAAGGTTGGTTGTTGAGATTTAAATGCACAGTGATCGGTCTATTGGAAATTAACGAGGTTGCAACACCGGGGACAAGCCCATGTTTTCCTGGAAACCACAACAAGGAAAACAAACAACAAAAAGGCCAAGAAAATTAATGAGAGACAGAGTGTTGGTAGGGAACTTTCAAATAGAAAAAGACATAGAGTGGAGGAAGTGGTTATCATATGGAGGGGTTAGGAAAAGAGATCCTGGATTCTAAAGGAAAGGGGATCATGTTGCAGGATAAATTCAATGAGGAGAAGTGGGTAGCAGCCTTAGAGAGTTCAAATTTTGCATAGCATATAGGAGGAGAAGGGAGTTGCAGGAGGCAGCACAAGAGAGGGGAGAGGTAGCAAGCCTCTTGTTTTCTCTAGTATTTCCTATCCTTCATTAGGTAGATAAAGGGTGGAGGTAGTTGGCTTCTGGAGCTCCCTGTGCATTGGTGAACTGTTGAGAAGTTTGTGGGTGTAGGAAGAAGAACCTATGGAGTCCATATTTCAGCTAGTATATTAGTTTTTACTCCCTTGAGCAAGAAGACCTCAGATCCTCGGGATTTGTCTCGGGGGTGATAGTTGTAAGTAGCTTATCAGGAACTTGTCTATGGTCCATTGGAGAGTTGAAGTCCTAAACTAAATTTCCCATCTTCATTATAAATCGAATATAACTTCTTCTCTTGTGTGTAACATTGTATCGTTTTGATGTTGAAATGTTAATGGTTGATATGCTCATGATTTGCATGACAAGTCTCCCCACTTGTGTGTATATGCTAAATAGCTTGTTATGACCCATGTAAAGATGTGTGAATGAATATCAATGTTTCATGTTCTTGATGTGAAAAGTATTCATATTCTGATGTGAGTTGATGTTCTTCCTATTTGAAACTTGGGTTGAGTTTCATTACTTATATAGGCTACCTGATATATCACTTGGCTCTACTGAAGAGTTGTTGTAACTCGGGAATGAAGTTATGATTCATGATCTGGCACTATTTATGATGGCCAGCCAGATTTTATTTCAAATAATACATGTGCATTTTCTCGACCGTAAGCAATACAGGGATTCATTCATGTTACAGAGGCATAATTCTTGTCGTCGTAGTCTCCTATAACTATTTCATAGAATTGAATGACTTGGTTTTTGTTCCTAGATTTATCATAAATTTTCATCCCTTTTAGGTGCATGAAAATCTCATATCTCTCATAGATAAACATTGATTACATTTTGTCCTTAAGATTCCAAATGGTATAGATGCAATGTAGAAACTTAATAAGCAGTATTAGGTTACATTTCTGAGTTGAAATGGCGTTCTCAAGAAAAATTTGAATGTTCTCTATTGTAACTGGATAAATAACCTATACAATGAAGCCTTAAAGGCATTAAAAACATATACAAAGATCTGAACCAAGAATATGACAAATAATGGCTTAAGAACCTCTTTTATTAATGAATAATAGTTACATAGAGGACCCCTACTAATCAGGTCAACGTCTGTAGAATTTTAAGCACATATACAATTTATAATAGTTATTAGGTTGTGCACCAACATGTGAGTTATATGTTGATGCCAAGGGAAAATCCCTTTCATGACCTTAAGAACTCTTAACCCTGCATCAAAGGTGACTCAACCTTACATTTTTAGTAGCCTCCATTCTTTCCCTAAGGCCTCTAGCGATGTGGACTGTATGTCCTTGCCAATAGCGAAATTCCCTCGAAACTCTTGAGAGGTGCAATAGAGCCACTTGCATGCTTGTTCTAAAACAAGAATTCCCTAGTGCGTTGTAAGGGAGATGGAGCCCTTAAAAATCTCGCTCCAAGCTCACAGTAGAGAGTGGTTGCAAGAGTGCCTACACTAGCACACTAAGGAATCCCCTATTTCAATGTAGGGAATGTTTAATGGCTAAGAACTCATTGTAGTTATTTTCACCCAAACTCAGGAGGGGTAGCACTATCATGTGCTCTAGTAAGTAGCCACTGCTAGTATCGAATGTTGGTGTTGATCATGACACTTATAGAGCCACTGTGGTAGAATCACGACCAAAATAACTAGTAGAAGGTGCTCGATGGGGAGCTAGAACAAGTTCTCATGATGCTTATCGAAATCCGAATTATGTGCAATTATTAAGACTTGGTAAGGTTCCCCTGGTCAGGCCATGGCAAAGGTCGAGTTTGGGAAATGTTTTAGCAAAAGAGGGTAGAAACTTAGCCTTATAACGCAGTTGGCTAATCCTTATCCCCTCATCATGTAGAACCCTATTCATGGAAAGTTACTATTGGCATGCCCATATTTCCTTCTAATGTGATTGGACGAGGACATAGCCCAGAGATAAAAGCCCAAAATGGTTGAGTTGCATAGCAATGGGATTGACCAGGATGACATTAGCTAGGATGAATTGGCTCACACACAAGCCTAGTGGTGCTACCATTGGTTGGATGTGGTGCCCACAAACCATGTAGGGTTGGAACCTGCAACCCGGAAGAACTAGTTAAGTATGACATGCACATTGGTGGGATGCTATCAGTCGGGATGAGTTGGCTGACACGCTAGCGCAAAGGTCCTGCTATTGGTTAGAGGTGGACCCTTGACATGTCACCCTACTATTATGAAACTAGAGGCATAAGAGTGGATTCAATGGAAAACACTGGGATAGAAAGAGGGATGACATGGTGGAGTCACCACGTGTACCAATTAAGAGCAAGGAGTGTGTGTGGAATTAACCCCACCCAGGTTATTCAAAAGGAGTGATACATGGAGTTTTCGTGCATCGAGGTGATGTTGGCAAAATGATGTGTGCCCGATAGCTATACCATTGGCTGGAAGGGTGGCCCACTATCCACATAAGTCTAAAAGACTTAGCCTGGAGAAAAGAAGAGTGCATTGAAGGAAGCACTAGCATAGTAAGTATGGGATAATGTCATACGATGTCACCTCAGAGGTGTCACCCCAGAAGTGTAAGGGGGAGGAGTCAAGCATAAGTCCTAGGAGGTGTCTCCAATATACCTTGTACGCATGTTGGTCTGTCAGGATCCTTATGTGATGACTTCACCATTGACACGAGAGGGGATCCACCCAAGACCTAGATGAAGGTTAAGTGGTTTTAGTTGTTTTCTATTGGTACTAGGGAAACAAATGTGGTGTGGGGCCACCACAGATATGGCATACATCAATAGGTTGGTCCAAGAGTTTGAATGCAACACAGGCCAACGACAGACTACCATGTGATAGCTAGATGATGTGGCAGGGCCTATTCTTTGATAGGAAATATCTCGTGATTAAGAGGATAGATTGAGGTAAATTTAATATCACCATATTCTTCGCGATGAAGGAAATTCAGTGATGATGGTTTTTTTGAGTTTAGTGGAGTTGGAAAAAATCGAAAATTTTATACCCCATTTTCATAATAGTATTTTGAAGATTGGGTATGCATAGTGACCACCCCCTACTTTGGGTGTTGGGTAAGGGGTGTTGTTACACGAGTCCAAGCCTCAAAAGATTCTTTTTCAATGAGAAATTTATGAGGAGATTTATTCTGGATGTATGAAGCATAGTTGATAGCTTCAACCCACAAATTTGATGGAAGAGATCTTGCATAACACATGCAACTGGTCATATCTTTCAAATATCTACTCTTCCTCTCAACCATAATAGTAATTTCAAGATTAGGTAGGCATAGTGACCACCCCCTACTCTGGGTGTTGGGTAAGGGGTGTTCTTACACTATACGAAGCCACAAAAGGTGTTTTTCCAATGACAAATTTATAAGGAGATTTATTCTGGTTGTATGAAGCATAGTTAATAGCTTCAACCCACAAATGCGATCGAAGAGATTGCATGAAACATGCAACTAGCCATCTCTTTCAAAGATCTATTCTTCCTCTCAACCACCTCATTTTGCTACAGAGTGTAAGGAACTGTATGCTGCAACTATATGCCTACTTCATTACAAAGATTTCAAATATCTTTGTTGACATGTTCCTTCCCATTATCTATGCAGAGGATACTGATGTATTTTTCAGACTAATTTTCCGCATGTGCTTTGAAAATCTTCAGATGCTAAAAAATTTCAGACTTGAGTTTCAGGAAGTAAACCCAAGTGAATCTCTTGTAATCATCTATAAACGAAAACACATGTATTTCTTTGCTCATTGAAGGTATTGGAAATGGACCCATGAGATCATTGTGTAAATCTCCAAAGGTGAAGAGGTTTTCCATGCATACCCCTTCTCAAAATTTTATTGTGGATGGTTTCCAAGAGAACATCCATTACAGACACCATTTGAAAATTCAATGGTCTGTAGTCTTTTAACCATCCCTTTCTTGCTAACTTGTTGCATATATCTGAAATTCAAGTTTCCAAATCCCTCATGCCAAATCCTACTTTCTTCATTGGCATGTGTAAGTAGAAAATAGAATCTGAGCGAGGAACAAAATAAAAAAATGTATACAGACGAGATTGATCATTTACCTTTCTAGATGCAATCATCAAGTTGGTTTGCATATCATAAATGCTCATGGAATCCGAGGTAAGTTCCACTTTCCTTCCAATGATAGTGTGTGTCATCTAATACATTAAAATAAGATTCATAAAAGCCTCAAAATATGCAAGACATTCTCAAAACATCCATCTTTGAATTGAACTCTTCCTTATCTAGTTGCTTCAACTGCAGAATTGTCCCCCATAAGAATAGGAGGTCCCAAATATGTTTGTAGAGAAGAAAAAGATTCCTTTGAAGAATCCATATGATGTGAAGCTCTTGAATGGATGATCCCTTCTTGCAGTGTAGAACGAAGGGAAATCGAAGCATGACCATTTACCCTTATTTATGATGGTTTTTCTTGTGTCTTCTTGTTAGCACTTTCTAGAATGTGATGACCAAGATTATTCTATTGAAGAGTCTTTGCCATCATATCAAAAGTCTTCTACATGCAAGAGGATTAAGGATGATAGCCTCTGTTATAATAAGGGTAGTTGGAGTTTCGTTTATTTCCTTTCTTACCCTTTGTTTTGGAGAATTTAGCATCTACGGATAAACACTAATTCACTAGACAAGTAGTTGTGCCTAAAACAACAGTTTAAAGTGTTTTAGACTTTTCCTATAAAAAATAGATAAGATGAGAATATAGAAGGCCTAACTGTAGTTCTGCTTTCCTCTCGTCTCCCTTGTATCGATTCCGTCGCTCCTTCCCATACTTAATCCGCTTGAGAAGTACCTGTAAACACAATAGAAGACAAAAACAAATCAAAGCATACAATCCATTGAATATAAATGAAAGGGATCAAAAGCAATTCACACATATAAGCATTATGAAAGAACACAACATATGGAAAAAGGTTCAAACACTTTACTAGATAGAAGAAGGAATTACAACCATCAGTGTCTAATTCAAAGTCATTCCTCCAGCTTGGATCCGATCCACATCACATCAAAAGTATGACAAACTTGTAGTATCACAACACTTGCTTCAAAGCCAAATATTATAGTAGCATTATCTCCTTACAATTCAACATAGTCCAGGCAGCCTTTGGTCACTTAGATGAGTGGTCAATTTATAGGAAGAATAAGGAGGTTTTGTCATAAATGGTGGCATTGAATGGCCTTCCATACTTATAATTAGTTCCATGGAGGAAGGGATGAGAGGATAGGATGCACCTTAACTCATTCCTCATCCATTTTCGAGCTCATAGGAGTAGATAACTAAGGGAAGCTTCTAGATGACTCCAAGTGATAAGAATATTCCCCAAACCCCATTGAATTTCACTCAAATTCACCCTGCGCAGCCTAAAGAGGGCTTAGGTGCTCTACAGAGCACCCTGATGGTGTATCTACCTATGCTGCAGAACACCCTGGCAGTGTATCTACCTACGCTGGTCCCTTTAGAGACTATTTCTGGATGTCTTAGGTCATGAAACTTTCTGGGAAGGAGGCATTCAAAAGGGTGACTTGTTTAGGGCATGAAACAACTGAATTTAGGGTTTGATGAGCCCTAAAACACTGATCTAAATGTTGGGATTTGATGTCCCAAATAGATCTATAATTTTAATAAACTAAAATATTATTATTAATCTTAAATTTCACATCTAACCTATTAAATATTTATATATTTCATTTAATTTTTTTTATTCTTCACATGTCAAAATCATATATTCTAAATCGTTTCAGTATACATCTAACATATGGAATATTTATATATTTCATTTAAAATACTTTTTTATTCCTCACATGTCCAAATCATATATTCTAAATGGATTCATTATATGGCATTGCGATGCATATACGAAGTTTCTGATATGTGGCCATACTCTTGGTCTAAGATTAGTATTTATAATATTGGATGGGAAAGTATCTTTTTTTTAAATGTCTAACATAAGTTCAAAGTCAAATCAACACCACCACAATTAGTGCTGAAATCACGTTCTACAGCCATTTATCAAATTTAGTAACCAAGTAGTACTATGCGAAGTTAATAGCCATACATGTTAAATCCGTTGTTTTTAGTTGTTTATTTAACTGGAAATTTTTTTGGAAGTTTAAAAGTGATTGGAATTAGAGTAAAAAAATATTTTTTAAATAGCTATATTTGAATTATATTTTTGATGATAAAAATAGATTAAAAAGGATAATCCCTTAGTAATGACAAGTACATTTAGAAAAATCTAATATGAAAATACATTGATAGTATTTAGAAGAGTCTAGTATGAAAATACATTGAGAATATTTAGTAGAGTTTATTGTGAAAATACATTGAAATCCTTCATTGAATTGTAACTTTTATAAGTATTTTTAGCCTTGAATTATCCCCCTTAGATCTTATGCCCTGTCACACCACTAGATGTTAGAGTTGCATTGTTTTGATAAAAGAGTTAAAGGTGAGTTTAAAATTGTTAACATTGTTAAAAGGGAAGTGAATTGAGAAATACATTTCAATTAAATGTACCATATTTATTTTGGTTCATCATTCAATTTATATGGTAAATCAATGAAAAAATGAATTTCTTCAATACAATTAACATGTGCACCTGTCTCTTTAATCACATTTCTAATTAATTTCAAAAAATCTCCTAACATAAATATAAATGCAAATAAAGTAAAGAGAAAATTTTAATTTATCTTTATGACTAAATTTACACTTTCAACCATATAAATATACAATTTCAATTATCTTTGCATAGTTTGACAAGGTGATTTTTTGAGCTTTTAAATTGTGATTTTTCCCATTCCTTAGAAAAAATAAGTTAAACTTCACTCAAAATATTAAAAATTTACTCAAAAAATTAATTAGTTATCAACCTAATTAAGGATTAGACCAATATCCAAAAAAAATGTTTTCTCAAAAAATTAATTAAAATTAACTTAAAAATATTAAAAATCCACTTAAAAAATAAAAAATAACAAAATAAATGGATTATGTCTAGAATTAAGGATCAAGGATATCAAGATTAATTTAAATTTATTGTTAATTATCAAGATTTAATAATCGAATGGTTGATTGTAAATTATTAAGATTTATAAGATTTAATAATCGAATAGTCATTACTTTACAATGAATTTTATATTTTAGTGTTAATTAAAAAAATAACCATAATTATTTACAATTGAGTTTTTTTAATGCTAAATTCTAACCTCTCTTATTTTATAAATATACTTTAATTAAAAATAGTCCTTTTTATCTAAAAATTCTACCTCTCTTATTGTATATAATATTTTAATTTAATATTCTTATAAATTCATTTAGTGTATCTCATAACTTTCTATTTAAAATATAAATTTGTGGAACATTATATACTACATAAAAACATACCCATAATACCCATAACCGTTATAATTTCAATCAATTTATTCATTGTAATTTAAATAAAAATACTAAATTTATCTTAATTCTAAACCTATTAAAATATTAAGATAAAATAAATACTCTCGATACGGTTTATATAAACACATTGCTTTACTAACATACCCTAAGAAGTTGATGACAATTATATTTAAGTATTGTGGGTAAACCGAAAATTTGTTGCTACATGCAGCATGGAGCTTTGGCCTGGCTGTACTGGCTATCTATGGAAGTTCTAAATCCATTATATTTGTTGTTTAATGTTGTTCACACTAACTTTCAAAAGCCCCCTCTCCAAATTATTGAACTACGGCTGGGTTGAGCTCCAATTGTAGTAGCTTTCATAGAACGATCAAGGGAATTTGCATATCTAGCAGTGATCATTTACATAAAAGGCATATGGCTACGTTGTGTGGAGGTACTGAGGAAGCCTCTTTTGCATAATTAATGCACAATTAGTATGGTTAGTGGTATGTCTGTTTGGTGGATAAGATGCATTATGTTTGGTGGATTAAAATAATATTGTAAGTCATATTCAATATAGATAAATATATAGCAGCCATATTTATCATGCTTATATATATATAATTATTGGAGTATAGTTAAGGATTAAGCTAAAGAATAATTGTATCAATTTGCAATAATTGAAAAGAAAAATTAGAATAGAGAATGAATTTAATTACTCAATATTAATTTAAGAATCAATACATAAAGCAACTAAGTTAAATTTAACTATATGCAACTATTAGGTTAATTAAATCTAGCTAAAGCTAAGTGCGCTTTATGCTATGTTAATGTGCATATGCACCACATCCAAGCACTATAGCTAACTAACTAAAGCTAAGTGCACACCACATGTAAGCACTAAATTTAACTTATGCTAACTAAGCATGCAACACATGAAAGCACTAGAGTTTAACCAAAGCTAAATAAGTCTAACCAAGGGCATGTACACCAACACCCCCCCTTAGGTGAGTATGATGCAAAATGAATGAGTCTTGACAGTAAGGCCATTTCCGGTACCCATGTACAATGCATAAAAAGAGGAAAGAGGGAAAACTCAGTGGGAAGAAACCCGTGCGTCCCTCTACCCCCCTCCGCCAACCTTAAAATACAATGCAAAAATTAAAGAAAAGACAATTGCTAAGTAGTTGTGTCATTCACCCCAAGACAATCTCACATAAATTGAAACTTTTGCTTAGTGAAAGTCTTGGTGAAAATGTTGAGTGTCTGCTCAGAACTGGGACAATACTTCAAAACGATGATCCCATCATGAATCAATCCTTTGATGTAGTGGATGTGGATCTCAATATGTTTGGTCCACAATCACTGCATTAGATCTTTGCAAAGCTTTAGTGTACTCTGATTATCACATCATATGACAATCGGAAGATGGACGATGATACCAAGATTAGAAAGGAAATGTTGTAGCCAAACTTCCTGAATGACGACATTGAATGCTCCTCTATACTTGGCCTCTATTGATGATAAAGAAATGACAACCTACTTCTTGCTTGACCAACAAATGTGGTTGAATCCCAAACTAAGTACATAGTCGGAGGTGGACCCATGGTCAAGGTTGTCGCCAACCCAATCTGAATCTATGAACCCATTCAGATCCAAAGAACAATTAGCGACATAATGAATTCCACAGTTGACTATCCCCTAAACATATCAAAGGATATACTTTGTAGATTATAATAACTCATGTGGCTCTTGCATCTATCTAGAAACTGCTACTACACCATATGAGAGATCAGGACAGGAGTGAGTGAGACAAGGAAGGCTCCCCACAAGTTGGAGGTACAATGTACAATTAACCAATGGTGTGTCTTTGTCATTCTCAAGCTTTATCCCTAATATGAAAGGTGTGGATGTTGGCTTGCATTCACTCATGTGAAGTCGTGCCAAAAAATCTCTAGCATACTTCGGTTGAGAAATGGTAATCCCATAACCATAATGATTGATCTCTAGTCTAAGGAAAAGATTTAGAAAGCCCATGCCTCTCATAGAAAACCACATATGAAATGTAGTTTTAATTTCAGTAATGGAAGAAACTGAACTAACTGTTATCAAAAATCATCTACATAGAGTACTATGATCAACAAGGATTCAATTTCCTTCAACAAATAAACATTGTAATCAAATTTATAGTGTATAAAATTTTGAGATAATAAATAGGAATCCATCTTTGCATACCAAGCTCTAGGTGTCTACTTGAGGCCATAGAGCAACTTCTTTCATTTGCATACCAGAGATGAATTTTTCATGTATCCCTATAGTTGCTCCATGTAGATTTCCTCCTCAATATCACCATGAAGAAAGGCATTATTCACATCCATATGATGCACCTCCTACTATATTGCTACTGCAATGGAGAGAGTTAGCCAAATGGAATCCATTTTTCCACTGGAGAAAAAGTCTCATCATAGTTGACACCATGTACATGTTGAAAACCTTTTGCCACCAATGATAACTTATAATGACTAACTTGGCTATATGTTTCTTTCTTGGCCTGGTAAGCCCACTTTCACCTGACAAGTTTATAATTAGAAGTTAGCAGAACCAAGTCCCAAATCTGGTCCCCAATGAGAGAGTTGTATTCCTCATTCATATCTACTTCTAATTCAAGATGCTCAATAGCTTCTGCATAAGTCTGTAGATTAGATGCATGCATTATATAAGTGTGCATGGGAATCGATGACTCCGGAGGTAAGAGTGCTTGTGGAGCTTCCTCAAACTGAGGTATCGTGGCAAGATCATTTAAGAGATCACTTATGTTGCACCAGTTTTGAGTTGTATTTGGTCGAGAATATTTTGAATTTCATAAGGAAATATTATATCGATGTTCAACAATTAGTGATCCAACAAGTGTCGCAAGCAAATGCCCATTTAGATCAGAATTCTGATCTAAAGTATCATCTACATACTCATCAACTGGTGGTGAGGGAAGCATTGTAATAGGTTCATCTCGTCGTGCATACATAGCATCTTCTTCAAACTTTACATTCCTTTTGATAAAGAGCTCTTTAGTTTTGATATCAAGCAATCTATGCCCTTTGAATTCATTAGAATATCCAACAAACATGCATGACTTGCTCTAAGGCTCCAAATTATTTCTCTTCTTTGTAGGAATGGGAGCCCATGGTTGAGTAAGGGACATAGATTATAAGAGGTCTCGGGGAGGTCAAATTTTTTGGGAAACACAACTTACTTGCTAAAGGAAGGATGTGAAATATATGATAGCCATTAAAGGTTGGTTATTGAGATTTAAATGCACAGTGATCGGTCTATTGGAAATTAATGGGGTTGCAACACCGGCGATAAGCCCATGTTTTCTTGGAAACCACAACAAGGAAAACAAACAACAAAAAGGCCAGGAAAATTAATGAGAGACAGAGTGTTGGTAGGGAACTTTCCAATAGAAAAAGATATAGAGTGGAGGAAGTGGTTCTCATATGGAGGGGGGTAGGAAAAGAGATCTTGGATTCTAAAGGAAAGGGGATCATGTTGCAGGATAAATTCAATGAGGAGAAGTGGGTAGCAGCCTTAGAGAGTTCAAATTCTGCATAGCAAATAGAAGGAGAAGGGAGTTGCAGGAGGCAGCACAAGAGAGGGGAGAGGTAGCAAGCCTCTTGTTTTCTCTAGTATTTCTTATCCTTCATTAGGTAGATAAAGGGTGGAGGTAGTTGGCCTCTAGAGCTCCCTGTGCATTGGTGAACTATTGAGAAGTTGGTGGGTGTAGGAAGAAGAACCTATGGAGTCCATATTTAAGCTAGTAGACTAGTTTTTACTCCCTTGAGCAAGAAGACCTCAGATCCTCGGGATTTGTCTCGGGGGTGATAGTTGTAAGTAGCTTATCAAGAACTTGTCTATGGTCCGGTGGAGAGTTGAAGTCCTAAACTAAATTTCCCATCTTCATTATAAATTGAATATAACTTCTCTTGTGTGTAACCTTGTATCGTTTTGATGTTGAAATGTTAATGGTTGATATGCTCATGAATTGCATGACAAGTCTCCCCACTTGTGTGTATATGCTAAATGGCTTGTTATGACACATGTAAAGATGTGTGAATGAATATCAGTCTTTCATGTTCTTGATGGTCAGTGAAAAGTATTCATATTCTAATGTGAGTTGATGTTCTTCCTGTTTGAAACTTGGGTTGAGTTTCATTACTTATATAGGCTACCTAATATATCACTTGGCTCTACTTAAGAGTTGTTGTAACTCGGGAATGAGGTTATGATTCATGATTTGTCACTATCTATGATGCCCAACCAAATTTTATTGCAAATAATACATGTGCATTTCCTTGACCGTAAGCAATACATGGATTCATTCATGTTACAGAGGCATAACTCTTGTCGTCGTAGTCTCCTATAACTATTTCATAGAATTGAATGACTTGGTTTTTGTTCCTAGATTTATCATAAATTTTCAGCCCTTTTAGGTGCATGAAAATCTCATATCTCTCATAGATAAACATTGATTACATTTTGTCCTTAAGATTCCAAATGGTATAGATGCAATGTAGACACTTAATAAGCAATATTAGGTTACATTTCTGAGTTGAAATGGTGTTCTCAAGAAAAATTTGAATGTTCTCTATTGTAACTGGATAAATAACATATACAATGAAGCCTTAAAGGAATTAAAAACATATACAAAGATCTGAACCAAGAATATGACAAAGAATGGCATAAGAACCTCTTTTATTAATGAATAATAGTTACATAGAGGACACCTGTTGATAAGGTCAACATCTGTAGAATTTTAAGCACATATACAATTTATAATAGTTATTAGGTTGTGCACCAACATGTGAGTTATATGTTGATTCCAAGGGAAAATCCCTCTCACGACCTTAAGAACTCTTAACCTTGCATCAAAGGCCACTCAACCTTGCATTTTTAGCAGCCTCCATTCTTTCCCTAAGGCCTCTGGCGATGTGAACTGTATGTCATTGCCAATAGCGAAATTCCCTCGAAACTCTTGAGAGGTGCAATAGAGCCACTTGCAGGCTTGTTCTAGAACAAGAAGTCCCTAGGGTGTTGTAAGGGAGATGGAGCCCTTAAAAAGCTCACTCCAAGCTCACAGTAGAGAGTGGTTGTAGGAGCGCCTACACTAGCACACTAAGGAATCCCCTATTTCAATGTAGGGAATGTTTAATGGCTATGAACTCATTGTAGTGACTTTCACCCAAGCTCAGGAGGGGTAGCACTATCATGTGCTCTGGTAAGTAGCCATTACTAGTATCGAATGTTGGTGTTGATCATGACACTTATAGAGCCTCTGTGGTAGAGTCACGACCAAAATAACTAGTAGAAGGTGCGCGATGGGGAGTTAGAACAAGTTCTCATGATGCTTATCGAAATCCAAATTATGTGCAATGCTTAAGACTTGGTAAGGTTCCCCTGGTCAAGCCATGGCAAAGATTGAGTTTGGGAAATGTTTTGGCAAAAGAGGGTAGAAACTTAGCCTTATAACGCAGTTGACTAATGCTTATCTCCTCATCATGTAGAGCCCTATTCATGGAAAGTTACTATTGGCACGCCCATATTTCCCTCTAATGTGATTGGACGAGGACGTGGCCCAGAGATAAAAGCCCAAAAGGGTTGAGTTGCATAACAGTGGGATTGACCAAGATGACGTCAGCTAGGATGAATTGGCTCACATGCAAGCCCAGTGATGCTACCATTTGTTGGATGTGGTGCCCACAAAACCATGTAGGGTTGGAACCTACAACCTAGAAGAACTAGTTAAGTATCACATGCACATTGGTGGGATGCTGTCAGTCAGGATGAGTTGGCTGACATGCCAGCCCAAAGGTCCTGCTATTGGTTAGAGGTGGACCCTTGACATGTCACCTTACTATAATGAAACCAGAGGCATAAGAGTGGATTTTGTTAGCACCTAAATCTGCCTTAGGCTGAAGGAAGGAAAAATTCAGGGTAACCACAAACCAAGCTCAGTCTGGTAGCTAGCCCTACCAGAATAGGAGAGGGCTCTCTCCGAGTCACACTCAGTGAATAAA
>APFE031143249.1:0-42237 GCA_000404065.3 Pinus taeda | reverse complement strand
CTTCTCTTCTATCTGATGGACCTCCCTTTCTCATTTCATAAGCAGTTAGAATTCCATGTAGCTGAGCCATAGTAAGAATTCGTAGATTTTCTTTTTCTTCTATAGCAGATACTTTAGATTCAAACTTGGGGGACAATGATCTTAGAACCTTTTCAACCACAATAGCCTCTTTTATTTCTTCACCCAAATTTTTCATACAATTAACAACTTCATCTACCTGAAGGAAATAGTTAGCCACACTTTCATCATTATACATCTTGAGAGTCTCATACTGAATCCTGAGAGTTTGAAGTTTGGCACGCTTTACCTGTTCATCTCCTTCATAGCTTGTGACAATTTTGTCCCATATCTCTTTTGCAGATTTATAGTGCATTACCTTCATGAATTCCGATTGGGATATACATCCTAATAGGGTACTGACTGCTTTTGCATTTGTTTCATACTTCTTCTTCTCGTTTGCATCTGTAGGAGTAGTTGAAGGAAAAGCATAGCTTGTCTCTACGATGTTCCAAACTTCTGTACCAAGAGATTGAAGATAGGCAGTAACTCTTACCTTCCAATAATTGAAGTTTGTCCCATCAAAAACCGGTGGCCTGATAGATGCTTCCCTCTCGTATTTGCTCATGATGAAAGATCTTCCTTCAAGCGATCAAGCTTCTTTAGAAGGACCTGCTCTGATACCAATTGTTGAAAATAATACTGAGAGGGGGGGTGAATCAGTAATATATAGTCCTTTTAACAATTCTTCCTTATTTATACTTTGAATTCTTTTTTCATATCAGTACCATAAAACAATGAGCATGAACAAGAAAAACAGACAATCACATCAAAGAACACCAGATATAAGGTGGAAACCCAATGTGGGTGAAAACCACCTGCTGCAATATGTCTCTATCTTCTTTCAAATTAGAAAATCCTTTTACAATGGTCTTGTACTGGTGCAGTCCTTTACCAGTACACAGGCTGCAACCTGCAGAGAGCTACAACTCTCTCTCGTTTTCCATTCTCTCCTGGAAGGGAGCTACAACCCCCTACTTCTTTTCAATGACCACTTTTCATAAATTTTCAAACTTGATCCATATACATCAAATGATCATCAAGTATATGTAAATTATACAGTCAGCTGCAATAACCAGATCAACAATAACAGAACAGAACCCAGAACACCTTATCAACAGAAAAATTCAACCAACAGAAGATCTTAACACAGATACACGGTTTTTCCTTTTACTGGCCTGCGTTGCTACGCACTTCACCCTTTGCCTCTCTGCGTATACCCGCAGTGCTCCTTCTGCTGAACAGCGTGGCCACGCACTGCTCCTTTCCCTGATCTGCGTACTGTACGCACCAAAATGTACTATCGCGCCGCGTACAGTGCAGAAGGCACGCACCCAGAAGAAATATCACGCCGCGTACTATCACAGCAGGTACGCACTCAGAAAGACTGTCGCGCTGCGTACTAAACCAGAAATCACGCACCTGAAACACCGTCGCACTGCGTACCCACGCAATTCACCTTTGTCGCCTCTGCGTACCCACGCGCTGCCCCTTCGTCTCTTCTGCGTACCCACGCACTGACCCTTTGTTTCCTCTGCGTACCCACGCACTGTCACTGTTGATCACTTGCGTACCTCTGATTAGGGCCAAAATACAGTCAGATACTCAGATCTGATCTTGCGCTTGAGAGATCACCTTTCACAGATTCGCTTCCACTTCTCTTCTAAATATCAAGCTTTTTAAACCGAGAACCCAATCAGATCTTTAAGGATATTCATATCAAAAGATACACAACCAAATGATCTCCTTAGCTTTATATAGGCAGCTCATCCTTAAATCAAGGATCATGGGGCTCAATTAATAATAAAAATAAACAATACCACGGCCAAAACCATGAAACACAATACGCGGCAAATACCATTGAGAACCCCACGTGTGGGCGCTTTACTGCCTTGGAATGTGTGCACTGAGGGTACGCACCCCATGAATGGGTAACCCGCGTATTGGGACACGGTCCATGCACGATATACCTGCGGGTACGCACCTCCTGATCTGTTCTCCTGCGTACTTCTTTATTTTTATCAAAATGAGAGCCATGCCATGGGTGTTGCCATCAAGTACAACATCTGAACCATATAATCATACCAGAACCATAATGCCAACATTTTTCGGATATATATTATATGGTTTATATGTTGAAACCATCGTATAATATATTCATGAGTGGAGGAACATATGCTACATTAAAAGTATTAATATAGTGAATTATTTTCCACCTAAACAAAAGATATCAAGAAATATTATGTTTGTTTTGGAAATCAAAAGAAAATATTTTTTTGGGGAATGCATTCACTAATATCTATAGTTGGAGTAGTTCTCTTTGGGAAAGAGAACTATCCAGAATGGTCAAAGAAAATTAAACACACCCTCATTTTCAATGAGTTGTGGAAAGGAGTTTGTGTAGGAGGATACAATGAACCATCAAAGCCTACCTTAGACAAGGAATTCGCCATTTGGGAAAACAAGAACAGCAAGGCCTATTCCTTGATTGCAGCATTTGTAAATGAAGAGGTGAGTTACCATATTTCACCATTTTCGAATGCTTTTGAAGCCTTGCAAAAATTGAAGGAACGCTATGACTCACACTCTGCGCTTGAAGTTGTCCAACTAATGATCAAATTGTTCAGTCTTGAATTACAAAATGATGATCCTCTTACTCTTACATCAGAAGTAAAATCTATTATGCATGATATCAAAGTGACTAATGTTGAACTAGACATTCCTTTGATAGCTTTTTTCAAGGCACTTTACCCCACTTATTCAAATTATCTTGAGTCATTGCAAGCAAATGGAAACCTCAAAGAGATTACCTCTGACTCCCTTGTGAATAAATTTGCTGAGAGAGAGAAAGATTTTGGGAAGAAGACAACTCCTCAGTCTTCTGAAGAAGTTGTATGTCTTTCACATAGAGAGAAGAATCATGCTCAAGATTCTTCCAGAGGAAGAGGTGGTCGAAGAGAAAGAGGAAAAAGAAATTTTAGAGGCAAGGGGGGCAGACACGCTCAAGGAGAAAAGTTTGATCTTCATTGCATATGTTGCAATAGAGATGGATCACAAAATGCATCCACATGCAACTTGCCTTGGGATAGAATTTAGCAGGAAATAATCAACCCAAAGGTAAAACAAATGACAAAGAGAAAGCTAAAGCAGTTGAATCCACTCACTATGTTGTGGCACATTGTAATATTGGAGTAAATGAAGACCTATTTAATGCTTTACTTGTTTCTTGGAAAAATTATTGGTTGCTTGATTCAGGAGAAACTTGCCACATGACTTTTAGAAAATAATTTTTTAAAGAATTTACTGATAGTGTTGATGGATCAGTATACTTTGCAAACAAATCCAAACTCAAGCCATTAGGGATTGGCACAATTAGGCTCAAATTGCCTTAGTCTTCCAGACTTTCTTCTACATGATGTTTTGTTTCTCCCACAGTTGAGGAGAAACTTGTTGTTGTTGGTTCACATCTTCCGTCAAGGACACTCCATTCATATGTTTGACGACAAGGTTGAGGTGAGAAAAGCATCAAATCACTCACTTGTCATGACGGTGATAGAAGAAGAAAGACTTCTCAAGCTGCAAGGTACCTTTGCTCGTGCACAAAATTTCTCATACAGTTCTCATTATGTTGAAGGTACATTTCCATCAAGTCTTTTATGGCATGCTATATTTGGACACTTGAACTATGACAACCTTCTCTTGTTGAAGAAAAATGGTGTTATTGGTTTGCCTATAATTCCTAGGAAAATTAAGCAATGTGATGCTTGTATTCTAGGAAAGCATAGAAAACAGTCTTTTCATGATTCACATTCCAAAGAACATAGAAAACTTGAACTCACTCATTCAGATTTATGTGGTGCAATGTTTGTTCCCTCTAAAAATGGAAATAAATAGATGATGAAATTTATTGATGACTACAACAGAATGTGTTGGGTTTATAGAAGAACAAATCTCATGCTTTTCAAACATTCAATAAATTTCATACATGGATTGAAAATGATGCACAATCTCATATTGGCTTTATTCGCACTAATAATGGAAAATAATACACTTCAAATGAATTCGAAAACTATATTCGTCAACATGGGATAAAACATCAAACAATTGTGCCTTATAATCCCCAACAAAATGGAGTAGCTGTAAGAATGAATAGGACAATCTTAAATATGGTACGTTCCATGATGTTTTTCATGAATGTAAAATTGATATTTTGGGCTGATGTAGTTCTATGTACTGTATATGTAAAGAATAGATGTCCATCTAATTCTATTAGAAACAAGACTCCTTATGATATGTGGTATGGCCACATTCCTTCGGTAAAGCATCTCAGGGTTTTTGGTTCCACCTGTTATGCCTTGATACCAAAAGTACATAGAAATAAAATTGGTGCAAGGAGTCGTAAGTGTATCTTCTTGGGTTGTTCAAATCCCTCCAAATCATACTATCTCTATGATGAAGTTAATAAAAATTTTGTTGTATTTAGAGATGTAATCTTTCTTGAATCTTTCAAAGCTGATAGCGTTGCTGAGCGGAAACTTGATCGCTTGGATAGATTCGGAAATTAAAAATCATTTCAATAATTTGATAATCAAATTCCACATCTTTAAGGGGGGATTCCTATATCGGATCAATCTGTGGAATCTTCTTCTAGAGAACTCTCTTCCCCACATGAAACTCCAACCATTGAAGATATTTTGAGTGACGTGATTGAAAAAATTGGGAGACTAAATCTTGATACAGTCCCAACTCAATCAACTGAGCAACCTGGACCATCTTAGAAAGTTCCCCCAAAGTGGTTGACAAAGACACTTGAAAGTGTTCATCCTGATGAGGCTGGAAAGATAGGAACAAGAAAATCAACCAAGAAAAATGGAGTTGATGTAGATGATTATGATTGAACTATCGATATGGATGTTTCTTATGATTGTGAACTAAATTTATCTACAGATTTTGAACCAAATTCCTTCAAAGAAGTCACTTCTCATGATGAATGGAAAGAAGCGATGCAAAAGGAGTATGATTCCTTGATAAAGAATGGCAAGTTGTTTGATCCTCCATTGGGAACCAACACAATTGGTTGCAAGTGGGCCTACACGAACAAGTATAAAGTTGATGACTCACTTGACAAGCACAAATATAGGCTTGTGGAAAAAGGTTTTGCACAGAAGGAAGGGGTCGATTATGAGGATACTTTCCCCCCCATAGAAAAATGGGCTATCATCTGGACACTCTTTTCCCTTGCAACTCAGAATGGTTGGAAAGTCCATCAAATGGATGTAAAATTGATTTCTTGAATGGAGATCTGAGAGAGAATGTTTTTATGTCCCGGCCTGAAGGATTTGCTGTGAAGGGACATGAACATAAAGTATGCAAACTTTTGAAATCCGTGTATGGCCTCAGTCAAGCACCGCGATCCTGGTATGAAAAGTTAATTGAGCATCTTATGAAACTGAACTTCAAACATTATGATCTTGATGATACAACTTTGTTTGTCAAGAAAGTTGGAAAAACAATTGTATATCTTGTGGTATATGTAGATGATATCTTGATGATAGGGAACAATGAGAACTACATTGCATCCATAAAGAAGGGTTTGAGGAAAGGTTTTGAAATGAATGACTTGGGATTTGTTCACTACTATCTTAGTATTGAAGTAACTCAACATCCAAAGTCTATATTCCTCTCTCAAAAGAAGTACATTGTATATTTGTTGAACAGGTTTGGCATGGCTGAGTGCAATCCTTTGACAAAAAACGTAAATCTCACATCCATTGAAGGAAAATATTTTGAGGATGCAACAAAGTACAGGGAGCTTGTAGGAAGTCTCAACTACCTGACTACTACCAGACCAAACATTTCGTTTGTTGTTGGAGTCCTCTCTAGGTTTATGCAAAAGCCTTGCGAGGGACATTGGTATGTTGGAAAAAGAGTTCTAAAGTACTTGAAGGGAACTCAAAAATTTGGACTCAAGTATACACAGGTGGGCGACTTTAGCTTGATTGGATACTCTGATTCAGACTTCGATGGAGACAAAGAAACTAAGGTATCTACTTCCGGTTATGCTATGAGTCTTGGATCAGGAGTTGTCTCTTGGAGATCATGCAAACAATCAGTTCCAGCAGATTCCACAACCGAGGCATAATATGTGGCAGAAGCTGAGGCAACAACATAAATTGTGTGTCTCCGGACAATTCTGGAAGATTTGCAAGTAAAACAAGTACATTCGACTCCACTCATGACTGACAACACCTATGAAATAAATTTGGACAAGAACCCAAAGTTCCATGATCGAATGAATCACATCAATAGAAAATACCATCTGATTCGACATCATGTTGAGGCCTAGGCAATCCATATACGCCATTGTTCCATTAATGAGCAAATTGCAGACATATTCACCAAAGTGCTTGGAAGAGAAAAGCTTGAAAGATTTAGAATGATGCTTGGACTCACCAACATCCCTTCAAATTAAGGGGGGGAATGTTGAGACATAATCATGGGGATTGGGTGAACACTTGTAAATATAGTAAATAATGGAAAATGTGGATTCATCGGGAGGTGAAACACAAGAGTCACTCCCTTCATGTATATAAAAAGGAGTAATCTTAATGAATAAACATAGTTGATTTGAGGAGTTACCTCTTGGCCTGACATAACGAGAATTATATTTTTTGGGAATTAGAGTAATAAGAGTTGAATTTATAGCACTTGGAATATGCCCTGGCTTCTTGATTGTTTCCCCCATGCTAACTAGCTCTGGACCCATCAACTCGAAGAAGAATACAAATAGGTCTATAGGCCATCCATCTGGCCTAGGACTCTTGTCCTTATCCATTTCCTTAAGTGTTTGTAGGAGTTACTCCTTCATGATAGGCTCGTCCAACATTTCAACATCCTCCTCTATAACCATATGGGGGAAAAATTAACCAACTCCATTTTTTCTCCCATAAAATCACCTTCAGCGAACTTAAATTGATTTCTGAAGTGTTTGAAAGCAACCTTTTTTATTTCCTTGTCAAAGGTGACCATTGACCCATCTACGACATTTATTTCCCATATAGTGTTTTGATGTTTCCTTTTTTTAGCAGGCTGGTGGAAACATTTTGTATTCCTATCTCCACTTTTTATCTAGACCAATATGATTTTTTGATTCCATTCCTGTTCCCGATGCTTAATGAGTTTGTAATTTCTCATCATCAAGGTTAAAATAGATTTTTGTTGTTGTTCAGAAAAAACATCCCGGGGCAATCATTTCCATCATTAATTCAATTTCTTTCTCAATTTCTGATAGTTCTTGCTTGATTTCATTTTTCCGGTTGCTTATCTAGAATTTGACCTCAGTTTTCAAAATTTTAAGTTTATTCTAGACCTACAACAAGGGATTATCTATTGTCTCGGGGATCGAATAAGACCAAGAACTGTTAAGAAAGCTCTGGAAATTAGGACCGTTCAACCAACAAAAAAAATTAAATGGAATTTTATATTGTTCATGTTCTTGCTGCCATTCCAACATAATCGCATCATGGTCAAAGACTCCAATGTAGAAATTCTATGACTGCACTTGATTCATTTTATGATGCCAAATCGAATCAACCATAAATGGATCAAGCCTCTTAGCTATACCATCATCCCAAATATGTCCCTTACACCATGTCGGGAAAAGTGGAAATGATAAAAACATCAATGAGTGTTTTTCTCTTCATGATCTCTGAAATGTAATTTACTAGCAGATCCAATACAAACTTTTGACCCAATACCTCTCATGCATTCAAAGTGAAATTCAAATCTCCAACAAGCATGATCAGACGAATGTTAAGGATTCCAGATGATTCCACCATTTCCCAAAATTATTTTCTATTATTGTAACGAGCATATATATTCACGATGCCTACCATATGGTCTGTCCCCAAACCATATTCAGTCAATAATATCCCATCACATAATTGATAAGTCTGAAAAGAGAATATCAACGAGTCCCAGATTAAGGTGAGCCCACCCAAATTTCTATTTGAACTTGTAGCACAAGAACACCAAGCTTGGCAGATTTTGAGTAAAATGTCCAGTTCTTTCTCTTTAGTTTCCATTGTCTCTTGCAATAATATTATGGAAGGATTTTTTGATTTTATGTAGTGTTTAAGAGATCTGATTGTTTGGACAGATCCCAAACCTCTTTTATTTAGGGACATGATCCTCGTGGAACTATGTTTTGTGCAGAAAATGATGCTCTAAGGTCCCAGACAGATATAGTCTCATGTGATTCATTTGATATGTTGGAGGGCCCAGGGTCAAAAGAAAAATATAATGTCGCCTCCACCACTTCAAAGAATCATGTATTAAGGTTTGCCTCAATCTCTCCATTAGGTGTTATCTTCCTATATTTTGTCACTTTTTTCCTTCTGCTATTAGTCTGGGGATTATCCTTTCCCCTACCCTTAGCAAGGTCCTCGTTTGGAAATATTTTTTTTTTCTAATGGATAAAGGTTCCAATCCTAGTATTGGGTTGCCTGTTAGAGCCAATAAATCTCTATTTGCTGAGATTGAAGATATGTTGGATTCATGTTCATTTATAGTACGAATTGGAGACAACAAGGAGAATTTGTTGTACTTATTTTCTTAATTTTTGGCAGTGATACCCTTCCTCTTAGTAGGAGTCCTATTCAAGAGTGAATGGGTTTTATTGCTATTCTAATTAGTTCTGTTGTTAATTTTTGGCTCCAAATGTGCTTTGAAGACCACCCATTTATCATTGCCTGGCAGATTCACATTTGTTAGGGTATCTTCTAATGCCAGATCCGACCTTGGTTGAGTATTTCCCCCTTGTAGCTCTATATATTATGTTATGCAGGGATTCTTTTTTTTGGGCTCAGCCTATCTATCAACCCCTATTACCCACATGATGGAAGGGACAGTTTTCCAATAAGTTCCTTGTTTTATGACATCCCAAGCACCTAAAGGGGATTCCCCAGTAATTTGCTTGTTGCCGGATAGATAAGGTTGCCCAATAGATGTTGATATCTACCAGAAAGCCACCTGATAGGTCAACCTCCACTAGGAACCAAGAAACCTTCTTGTCGAGTAACCCCATACATCCTTCATCCACATAATAAAATTTTCCAATTTTTCTATCTATTTCTCGAATCACTCCCTTCATCCATAATTTGATGGGGAAACTCGACATCTTATCCTAGATGATTTTTCACTTAGGAAACCTCCGTCACAGGGTTAAATCCCACTTTCCAGTTTCGTAATACCAGAAAGCCTCTCCCCTTGATCCAAGGTAGGGTCATAATTTTTGTAGCATCTTCTTCCTTTGGAAAGTGAAACTCAAATCATCCATTTACATTTCACTGACCTTGGGCCTGTAACCAAGAAGAGAAGACCAACTTTTTTGTATCCATTCTTTCATATTCACCCCATTTATGCTGATAAACTTCCATCGACCCACCAACATTCTCTTTCCTAGTCTGACCACAATTTCCCAGGATAAATCAACCCCTCAAATCAACTTTTGTATCTCATCCTCGACTCTGATAGGTTTCTTACCTTTATCTCTATTCCTCCCATTCTTCTTATGTTGGTTTTACATGGGGTAACCCGACTCATTCATATCATTTCCAGGGAGGGAAGAATCCTTGTCCAATCTCACTTGTGATTTAGAATTATGGTTTTGCAGTTCACTATTTGTCCTATGGATCGAAACCTAAATGGAAACTCCTCGGTCTAATACATACCTCATAGTTGGATTCTTTTTCCCACTTACATAAACCGAATTCAAATCTGCAACCATTTTCACCTCGATTAGTTCATCCACGTTCAGATGGAATTTGTCTAGGGGTGATTAAATCTCCATTATTTTCAGCAGATGAAACTTGACCAGACAATGAAAGTGGAAGAAGTACTTGGTCAGTTTGTCTTGCAACACCTGTAATAATCTTTTGAGTGGGTCCGCACCCCACCAACCATGAAAAATGGTCCAATCACTAGCCAAATTCGAGATCACTCCAACCCATCCAATATTTAAAATTAGAAGCGTTTTTATCCCCAACCTATTGGTACAACTGGAAACTAGGTGGGGTTGGTAAATATGGTTTGCGTGCAGCCCACAATTATGGACAACCATACAACATTGGCATAGGCATAAGGTAATTTTTCAATCACTTGAATCGAATAGGTCGGTTGGACCTACCATCAATTGGGTGGGAAGGAGTCATTGGATTGCCCTAATTCATAAATCCACCACCAGACACTGGGAATAAATTCCAATTTTGATTGGTTTTTCGGATTCACTTTCATACCACAAGATTGACCAACTATATATTCTTCTCTAGTGATTATTTATCCAAACTCATTTGTCGATAGATCTATAGAAACACCTTAAATTAGCTCTACAATACCTTTCTTTTGATGTCCATCAATCATTTCAGGCTGCACTATTGGATCCCAATTAGCGATGCCAAATTCATTATATGCCCAATATTAATTGTTCCCTGAGTTAGAATTCACCAACCTCCATCAACCCTCTTTATTGTTGCTTTGAGCCACAAAACCTGAGACATGATCAGTTCAGGTTTAAAGCTGAGATGTTTAGGAAAACCAATACACCCTAACTACAACCATAAGCCTATGTGCAGTATTTTTGTAACCAACAACACTAGATTTGGAACAACCACACACTAAATTTAAGCCATATCTCTGTCAATCTGTATTTGAAGCTTCCATATTTGTCTTTTGTGGTTTTTCCTTCTTCTGAGTTTTCGTTAAGGATTTGTTTTATGGTTTTTGGAGGCTTCATCCCTGATAAACAAGTTCCATATATGTATTGGAAATTTTATGTTACCTGTTATCACTCCTCCGGATCTCCAAGGCTGAGGAAGAGTCCAGCTGAGGTAACCAAAAACCAATCTTTTAACTTGGTAGCTAGCGCTACCATGCTAGAGAGGGCTCTCTCCAAAGGATCACAACCAAGAGGGCTAGATGAATCAGGGTTTTAGGCTAGATATAGTAGCATAGGGTTTGTTTGATTTGATTTAATTGGGGTAGTCACTAGATGAGTGAATTAGGTCAAAGAGTGAACTAATTCAGGGACAAAGAGAATCTGAATCATAGACATCTGATGGGGTAAGATAGGAAAGTTACTGTAACACTTTGTAGTATAGTGATGAAATGGTTTAGACTGGTGAGGTGCAAAAAAGAGCATGAAAATCATGAATTCTTTTTAAACTGAAGAAATAAAACAAATTATGATGATTTTCGCAAAATAGAGCATAGAAGATGAATTATTCTTATCACACCTTGAAAATAAAAAATATTTAGAAGTGAAATGGATCATGGAAGACACAAAACATTAACACACATGTAACTGAAGAAGAAACAATATCTAAATACCATGCCACGGGAATCCCACCAAAATAGTTGCAACTCATCCAATATATTTCATGCCAATGTTTGAAACACTAATACAACATCCAATGGAGCCCAACCTGTAGAATGACTAAGAAATTACATGATATAGGCCTCAAACCAACTGATCCTAGCCTCAGGGGTCGAATCCATGAGAGGAGGAGAAGTTGCAACAAAAACTAAACTGATATCTAGAGTGTAGGGTGGTCAAAGTGACTCATCCCTAACTTAAGTAACTGATTCATTACAAGTCATAGACGCCATTTATCTAATGTGCTTACCCTAGGTAACAGTATAAACATAATAATTACATCAATTACATCAGTAAAACTTTGATTTCCCATAGGTAAAAATCAAATTTGGAGAGCAACAGAAAAATTGGGCCAATTGTCAATCATGTAGCGCTAGTGTCAAACATGTAGTGCCAATGTCAAACATGCAGCGCTAGTGTCAAACGCGTAATGCCATCTTCAAGCTAACCTTTACTTTCCTTCCTAAAGTCCAAATCTAACGCAGGACAGCTCATTGGAAATCTTATCCTGTCTAGTTTCCAAAAATGCCCTTGGTTTTCAAAATGGGCTTGATTTGCCCCTCAAAAATTCCATTCTCCCATGACTACTCAAACGTACAGCACCTGGTCCAAAAATGAGGCAGAAACATGATTTTTAGGTGGTTTTTTTCCTTTTTCACCCACTAGTTTTGCTTTCCAGGGCTAGAAACATGGTTTTACTAGATGTCTTGGTCCTTCTGAATCCAATGGTGGTGGCCATTCCTCCAAAAGTATGCAACGCCTAAGGTGCTACGCGTTAGACCAAACTGCTGATATAAAAATTGCCTTAAAAAGACAGGAAATGCAAGATGGAAAAAATTGAGCCAAGGGTCTTCAAAATTGTTCAAGAAGCTGATGTTTGAGGTGGCTAGGCATAGAGTGAAGCCTTTGCAAGTATATCAAGCTTCTTCTTCTCCTCATGGTGAGTTAGGGCTTCAATTCTTGCCCTTGCTATTTGGTTTCTTCGGCAATAATACTTTGTCATCTTTCTTTGAATGTTAGTGTATCTTTTGGCCTTATCTAAGAGGCTTTCAAGATGAGTGTTCACCCTCTCAAGCCAATGCTCTCAGTTTTCATTTATCATTTTGGAAAATTGCTCATTTAGGGTGAGCTCATTAGCTGGTTCAACCTCTTTCTATTTTTCTAGCTCCAATTCTCTCTTTAGGCCTCTAGTCCTTGGCTTTCTTTTTGGAAGCTATTCCTCCAGCTAATCACTATATTCTCCATATTATTCATCAAGTAAGGCCTTATCATTTTTACCCTCCCTCTTTGCCTTGATGAGATAAATCTCCATGAGCTCATGTTTGGTCTCAAACTGCTTGTTCTCCTACTCATAGTATGAAATGATGTATTTTTCCCTTTACAAGTTGACCTGGAGCTCTCCTATGAGTGCATACTTTTCTTTGATGACAATGGTTGTGCTCTCACTGACACTCACCATTTTCACTTAGGTCAACTAACTGAAAAATCTTGCTCTGTCTCATGGAGGTCCTCATGCTGCTGTTGGATCTCCACCTCTATCACCTTTTCCTTGCCCTTTTGTACCTACTTTGCTGATGAAGAAGGCAAGGCCCCTCCCACAATCTGTGAGGAAAATACTTTCCTATGCCCTCTCTAATAGGTATGTGTCAAAGTACCCAAACCAGCCCCTCTAGGCTTGCTGACCTCACCATGTTCAATGTGCTCTTCCTATCTACTTTCATTTCTGTGAGGTGAATGAATAGGCTCATGAAATGTTGATGATGGAGATGATTGTTAGGATGACTCATAATATGAGGATGAATGATGTATGGGCTGAGATGGAGGAATGGAGGTGGATGGATGAGATGATGACGGGATGATTTGAACATTTTGAGTAGATGCATGAGTGAATATGGGATTATCTATGAGGGTACTCCGTGCAATGTTGAGTTCTTTGAGATGGTAAAGGACTATGATTTTAATGAGGGAATAATGAAATAGGCTCTTCATTTGATCTTTGTACTCCCTCTTTTTGGAAATGTAGGCCATCTTCTCAACACTCCGGAAAATATAGTAGGGTATATTGAGCATTTTTACCCTAGTGAAATTCATTAAAAGCCATATATGATAAGAATACTCCCTGGAGAATCTACCTTCACATGAAAAATATTTCATAATAATCTTCATCATTGGGGCATATCTATCAAAGAGATATGAAAAAGGAAAATATCCCCTTCTTTCATTTCGGTACCATTGGTTTCATGTAAGGCTCATAATAATGCCTCTCCAATTCACCTTGTTTAAACAATTTTCCCCAACATCTGGTGGAAAATGACATATTGGCAGTAGATAAAGTTAAAGTTATACCTGCTAGAGTGACTTGGTTGTCTTGAATTTTAGAAATGAACAGCCTAGTCAACTCTGGATGATGTTGAACTACATGAACTTGCTCACAGAAATCACAATAGCCTAGCCATATGAAGAATGTCATAGTCATAGGGGATGCTAAGAGTTCCCTGAGATATGTGGGCTCAAACCTATGTATATGGCCTCCTCTATTCCCTGTCTTCTTCTCTATCTATTTCCTCTTCCTCACTATATAGTATGTATTCCTCCTCTACCATGGTGTTTAGTATCAAACCCTAGGGAGGTATAAGGTAAAGGGAATGTAGATTTTTAGGGAATAGTAAATGGGGAAGGGTAAATATGAGAGGGATATATGTATTGGAGAGGGATATAGGGTAGTAGTATTATAATTTGAGGATGGGGGAAATTTGTTTGCAATATAGGGGGTTTGGGAGCCTAGGTAGTTGTATCACCTAGGACTTAGGGTTTTAGGACAAAGGGTTAGAGGCTATCTGGGATAAAAAGGTTTAGGGAAAGGGAAGGAGGGTAGAGGGAAGCGTATAAAAGGGAATGAGAGTGGAAGGTAGTTTTTTGGGAATATCTAGGGTTTAGATATAACAATCAGACCAAATCTTCAATAAAACCTTTCAAACACTTAGGAATTGACTTGAGAAGGAGGAAAAGCACATCCTTTAGTTGTTACTTACTTGTTTTTAGGTTGAAAGTGCTTTGGAGGAGCTGAGGAGGTGACTGGAGCATTGTTGGAAAAGTGCACACCACCAATGAAGAGTGTGCAACGCCTCAAGAAAATGAACAACGCCTTAAGGGAACATGCAACGCCTTAAGGAAACTTGCAGCGCCTTAAGAGAATGCGCAGTGCAAGAAGGAAACGCGTAGCGCCTGCCCTGTTTCTGTTGACTTTGCCCATAACTGTGAAATGGCTCTCTTGGGGTTTGTTAAAAAAAAAAAGGAATATTATTTTTCTCCACTCTCATACTTTGCTGGACTTACGCAGTGAATGGTGTTTTATTGGACCTTGGAAAATGAAACCTAGTGACCTAATGGGACCTTCAATGATTGGACTTTAGGTGGACTTGACTGACACAAAGCATGATGAAATGAGATTTTGTAGTCAATGTATTCTCAACAAGACACATGAAGGTGGGCCAGCAAATATTGATTTTTAAGAGGGGATGGGATTTTAGTTTAGGCTACCATCAATGAGTAAATTTTTACATGATGACCTAAGTGGAATGATAAAAATTTCAACATGGGACACTAATATGATATAAAAGAGGAGTTTTGATCATTGATGGCAGTATGTAAATATTGACTCTAACATCGGCCTTATTTGGGGATGGCAGCTCCTTGGAGGTGTCAAGAAGACTATAGGCCAAGTGCCTAACCATACAGGCCAATACAGTCAAAAACTCAAATTGGAATGCATGAGTAAATGCTAACAACTCAAATAACTCAAACTAACTCAAAACTAACTCAAACTTGACTTACATGACTAAGGACTAAATACTAAAAATGGCAGAAAATCATTGAAGTTCCATGGCCTTCACTTCAAGCTTTGAACTCCAATGATATTTGCTTCACACTTGCAGAAAATTAAAATGTATGTACAATGAAACCAGGAAAATTTAGAAAAGATAATTCTTCAGGAGCCTACCATTGATTGGTCCTCCTAAGCATGGTTCTCCATTCATCTCATCCAACAAGAAATCAGTTTATCCTCAGAAAGCTGAAATCTAGTAAGTGCCTTTCCATAGGTTCTCAAGTTTACCATGCTTACCCTTGTCTTTGTTTTTGGCATCCCAACGAAGCACCACATCTCCAATTTTGAAATCATCTTCCTTTATTTTCCGATCATAGATCCTCTTTATCCTATCATGAAGCTTAGAGAGGTCCTGAAATACCTCATCCTGTGTCTACTCTAAGTGAACCATTTGATTGATCAGGCGCTGAATATCATTATCTTCACTTCCCGCTTCGTGTAACAATTTCATGAGTGGGACTGCTAATGATGAAGGAAAAACAGTATCTACTCCATACACAATCTGAAAAGGAGAAAGCCCAAGAGATTTCTTATTACTCACTCGATCTTCCCACAATGCATTGATCAACGTTTTGTGCCAATTCTTTTTGTTGGCCTCCAACATTTTCTTGATGATATTGATTAAGGATTTATTGGAGGACTCTGCCAAACCATTTCCTTGCGGATAGTATGATATAGAATGCCCCAGCTTTATGATGTATATGTCACAAAACTCAGTCATCTTTTTGGACTTTAATGTTGTCACATAGTCTGTGATAATCTTATTAGGACAACCAAAATGGAACAAGATATTAGTTTCTAAAAACTGAATGATAACTGAATTTGTTGCTTGCATGGTTGGGATCACTTCAATCCATGTAGTAAAGTAGTATGTAGATGTAAATATCCACTTGTGTTGTGTGGGTGATGATGGATTATTCTCACCTATGAAACCTAGGCCCCACTGCTGAAAAGGTGCATTAACTGGTATTAGTTGTAGAGGCAAAGGAAGAATATTTCTTTTACCTTGGAAAACTTGACACTGCCTTGTCAATATTTGAAAAAAGTGTAGGCCAATAGTAATCCGCTCTTAGTACTTTGTTGGTCGTGGTCTTCCAGTACAAGTGGCCCCCACAATCTCCTTTGTGGAAGTCATTTATTACTTCTTTGGACTCATCTTCGATCAAACAGTTCAGCAACACACCTCCAGGATCTTTCCATTAAAGTGCACTATCCATGATACAATATTTGGGAACCTTCAACTTCAATGACCTGCTCTTAGTATTAGACATGCTTGGAGGGGGATTTAGATGTTGAATCACATAAATAATATCAGAATATTGGAGGGATGATAGAAAAATTTAAGATACCTGAATGAGATCCACTTCTTCTTGATTGTCGGATAATGTTGCCACAAGGTTGATGTCTAGAGCATGAAAGTTTGACTCGACCATGAGTTTGGCTAAGCCTTGACCCTTGATCAACTTTGTAGGCTTGATCTCAAGATCATATTCTAATAATGATGTTATCCATCTACTTCTTCTACCTTCTGGGTCATTCTGCAAAAGAACTTCTTTTACCACTGCATTAGGTACATAAGCAAGAGTATGCGAATGTAAAATGTAAACTCTAAAATATTTGATCGCCTTTACCAAAGCCAAGGCCTGTTTCTCAATGATGTTGTACTAAAGGGCTGCATCCCTGATGTTGTGACTGAAAAATGCTATTGGCAACTCGATTTTATCCCTTTTTTGCATTAGTAATGCTGCCATGGTATGCTTGGAAGCAAATGAAAATATAATAAAATCATCGGTATAATCAAGACTAATTAAAACAGGGGAAGTGGTTAAGGCAAGCTTCACCACATGAAAGGACTTGTGGACTTATTCGGACTATTTCACCTCATTATCTTTTTTCAACATATTGGTTATTTCTCTAAGATGTTCAACCAAATTAGGAATAAATTTGCGTAAGAAATTCATCTTACCATTGAATGCTTGGATTTCTTTCTTTCTGTGAGGGAAATCAATTTGTTGAATGGCTTCTACTTGTGAAGGGTCAATCTGGATTTCGTATTTCAAAATGATATGGCCGAGAAGTTTGCCTTCCTCCATAGAAAAAAAAACTTTTCTTTGGATTGAGAAAGATTCTGAAATTTCTGCACTTCTAAAAGATGAATCTTAAATGATGCAAATGTTCATCATCTGAATGTGAAAACAAGGTTACATCATCTAAGTATACAACCAAGAAAACATCATTTTCATCTGAAAAGGTTATGTCCATGGCACACTGAAAAGTGGCCCCTGCATTTTTTAGACCAAATGGCATCATTGCGTATTTGAATGTGCCCCAAGGTGTTGTGAATGGTGTCTTGTCCTGATCATCTTCATGCACTAAAACTTGATTATAACCTGAATAGCCATCCAAAAGTGACAATCGAGAAGCACCCACAACTCTCTGAAGGATATGGTCCATTTTTGGAAGTAGGTAATTATCTTTTAGAGATACTTTGTTCAAGTTTATGAAGTCTATGCAGAGCCTTATTTCCCCAGTCTTCTTTCTCACCAGAACTAGATTTGATATCCAATCGGAAAATCTGATAAGAACAATGATCCCTTCCTTATAAAGTCTATTGACTTATTTCTCTATTGATGGCAGTAATCTTGGATTAATTATTCTTAGATTTTGTCTAAAGGGATTTTGATCAGGCTTGATTAGGATAGTGTGCTGAATTATTTTCTTATCATACTCCTCCAAGTCTACATAATCCCAAGTGAAAACATCAGAAAATTCATATAATAAGTGAATGTATTTTTCTTTTACCTTGGGAGATAATGATTTGGACAGCTTGATCATTTTTGGTTTTTCTGTTGTTCCAATGTTCACGTATTCAACACCTTTCTCTACAGGAACCAATGTAGACTTCCTTGCTACATCATCCTAATCAAAAAATTCTTCCAAAGGTATAAGACCTTTCGGAATATTGTTATCCTTCAGTTGTAGTATATCAACTTGAGCTACCACGATGACTTGATCATCTTCATCATAAAATTCATCCATACAAAAAATTTCAAACTCTCCTTCACTCTGAAGAAAGTTATTCACTTGTTTGTCATCCCAAAATACTTGCCAATATCGCAAGTTGTTAGGAATAGAGGGTCGATGCTTCACATGAATCTCAAATTTCTTTTTTGAAATAATGGGAATTTTGAAATTGCTTGCAGTTGTAGCTAATGAATCTGCCATAAGATTCTGACTCCTTGGTACAACTGAAAGTGTATACTCAGGAAACATCCGAAGAATATCTAAAACCACATTTCTATATTGTTTCATTCGTGGATGGTGAGCTTGATATTCACCTTTAACTTGCTTGATCACAAGTTCTCAATCACCATACACATAAATTCTTCATGCACCTAATCTCTTCAAGATCTTTAAACCAGTGATCAACGCTTCATACTCCGCCTCATTGTTAGTGCAATCAAAATCTAACTTGTATGAGCATAATCTAACATTCTAAGGGATCTCACCTTGCTGATGATGTGGACTTTGAATCCAAATGCCAATACCTACTCCATATTTCCCAAGAACACTAACAAAGTCCATGGTCCAAAGGCCATTTTCCTCTTCCAAGAGCTGTTCATTTTTTTTTTTTTTTCTGTTTTGGGTCAATTTTATGAACTTTCTCTTTGGACTATTTTGAAGTTTCCATTACCTTCTCTGATGGTTGTTCTGGACCTTTTTCTGCCTTGTCGGACGGCTATTCGGATGAACTTGGTAGCTCCTCTTTTTCTCAATCTGAAACTGTCCTTATAGAGTTGAAAATTTCCGATACATATTTAATTTCCACAAGTTGACTATCTATATCATTCAGTCCACTATCATTATATAAAATAAATGACTCTAAATCTGTATGTACAACATTTATAGGATGATTATTTGGCTTCTCCTTGCTAGTTATCATGAACTTCATTTTGGTTTCTCGGTAAAACTTTCTCAATTGCCCGAAAACCGGGATGGTAGCATAGGAGAAGTGTAATTGCAATGTGCCTCTTAGTTTCGCTCCCCAGTATCTTGACAATAACATACCAAACTGTGGTGGTATATCAACTACCACCACATCCATTAAAACATTCTTTGCAGGGATTTGATCCAGGGATACTACCAAATCTTTGATTAGACCAAGACAATGGACCTTACTGAAATCAAAAGAATACAAGTCATGGTACTCACGAGTTATATCTAGACCCAACCTTTCCATGATGGCTTTTGGCATTAAATTATGAGAGGCTCCAGTGTCAAGCATGGAGTTGTGAAGAATGAATTGGTGGATTCTTAAACTGAGATAAAATGGAGGAACATCATTATCTCCTAACTGACCATCTATGGCTGGACCAAAAATCAATTCAGGTTGGTCATCTTCAATATATCAACTTTGAGCATTTTAATTATATCAGACTTGTAATGGCTATTTTTGACTAGTTTAGTAAGGGGGATTGATACTTTCAACTTTGAAATTTCAGTTTCTAGATTGAAAGAACTAGATTTATCTACCTCTCTTTGGACATTGTCTCTCTTCTTGGGTAGATCTCTTAGTATCTGATCCTTATTTTGACTTGTCATGATCCTTGTTTGGATTGCTTGTAGATGGTTGTTTTTCTCTGCTTTGATTGACTATTGCTAGCTCTTTACCTTTGCTTTGATTACCTTGAGGATTTGATTTTTGTTGGGTATCTTTCTGTTGTGATGTCCTTTTCTGAATAGGCATGATTGGGACATCTCTATTCCTCAAAGAGTATTGCTTCTTCTGAGAACTAAGTGCATTCAAATATCCTCTTTGATAGTCATTCGTTTGGGTCTCCAATGCATTGTCACTTGCTAGTATATAGTCCTCGTCTAGGATCCTCCACCTTCTCGACATATTTCTCATTTTTCAGTGAAGAAAATGGGATGGTAATATTCCCTAAAGAAGTGATTTTCCTCAACAATCGGGTCTATTTCATCATCAAATTCTCCTTGAGCATAATTTTGCTGCAAGGGTGTCCGAATTGGTTGTTGCGATGTCGATGCTTCAGAAGCTTTATGCTCTCTTTGTTTTATCAAGTACTGAGGTTGCTACTAATTTTTGAAGTTAGGATTTCTAACTTGGGGCTCCTGAGGTCTATCCGAATTTATCATCTGGTCAACCATTCTCTCCATGGTTTTGATCAGTGCATATAGCTTAAGATTGGTGCAAGAAGAAAGTTCTTCTTTGATGGTTACTCTCTTTTCCGATTTCTCATGTTTCAACTGAGATTTTTTAATCATCAAGTTTTCTTCTACACTTACCGCATTGTTCTGCATGTCCTCCAAAGTTGTGGGATCTCTTTCCCTCATCTAATAAGACATCTCCAGATCAAAAGCATATGGGTAGTGTTGAAGTGCCAAATCAGGTGGTGGTTTCATGTTATCCAAAATGGGATTGGAGATATGATTGAACCTTATAGTGAATTCTTGAACCATCTCATTAGGATTCCTTTTCAATGTGTTGTATTCTGCCAAGATCTGCAATGAAATCTTCTTTTCCTACCACCTAGATAAGAAAAACTCATTCAACCTGTGAGGAGTATCAATGGAACCGACTGCCAAACCACGGAACCATTTTTTTACATCTCCAAAAAAACTTTGAGCCATTAGTCTCATTTTAGCATAATCTTCATTGACTTCCTCTAAGTCAATGAAATCAACCATCTTATCAATATGTTACTACGATGTTACTCCTGGGCTGCAATCAAAAAGAGGAAGTCTCTGGCCATAGGTCTGAGGTAAAGCTGCCAACTAACCAGGTAATACTAAGGGTGCAAACGTTGCCATAACTCCTGGAGAATGGTGAATGGGAACTGCAATGGGTTTTGTTGGTTTAGATGAAGATGTAAGAGGTGATGTGGATGTTTTCAGAGGTGTAGTAGAGGGTATGAAAGAAGATAATATTTCAAGTTGATACTAAATATAGGCCTTTTCAGCAGTGATTTGTAATTGATCAGCTAGGCTTTGAAGTTTCTCAAAATTACACCAAACCTCGTGCTCAAGTTTTGAAGACTAAGAAGTAGCAGAAGGTTGGTTAAACAAAGACTTTGAGGCAGGAAGTTATGATTCAAACTTTATTGGATCAAAAACTTCTTCTGTAAGACAAGACTCAGATTTTGAACGGAATAAGGATAGCTCAAATTTAATGTTGAAAGGTATATCCTCAATACTATGTATTTAATCTGGCAAGGAAGTGGTCCTTTCCAATTTTGTGCTTTTAGTCTCGGGGAAAGGGACTTTAGGATTTCTTAACAATCTTTCAGGATTATCAACCGGAGACAGAGGATTTGGGTCAGGATTTGACCTGGTATATCTTTTCGGAGCCAGTATCTTAACAGGGCCACAAACTATATGAGGTAAAAGACCTAAGACTTTGAGTTGAACAAAGATATTTTCAAAGGAAAGTCTTCAATAGCGAAATCTAAAATTGGTAATCATTGAGAGCTTACCAATGGAATGAAGTCTGACTAAACTTGTGATTTGTACCCTTCTTCACTTTTTGAACAAGCTTTGATTTTCTTCAACTGAATCAACTAGATCAGGATGCAAAATTTGTCTTGTTTGTCTCCCCGAGGCCAACTCTACAATCTTGACACTTCAATTACTTAATCAAACTTTATGAAGCTTAGTCCCATCATCCAGACGGCCAAACTCCGATGATAACTAGTCGTACACCTAGGGAAAATGAACCTTTCGTTCCCTGGCAATGGCGCCACTATGTTATCACTCCTCCGGATCTCCAAGGCTGAGGAAGAGTCCAGCTGAGGTAACCACAGACCAATCTTTTGACTCGGTAGCTAGCCCTACCAAGTCGGAGAGGGCTCTCTCCAAAGGATCACAACCAAGAGGGTTGGATGAATCAGGGTTTTAGGCTAGATATAGTAGCTCAGATTTTGTTTGATTTGATTTGATTGGGGTAGTCACTGGATGAGTGAATTAGGTCAGAGAGTGAACTAGGTCAGGGAAAAAGAGAATTAGAAGTCCAGACATCTGATGTGGCAAGATAGGAAAGTTACTTTAACACTTTATAGTATAGTGATGAAATGGTTTAGATTGGTGAGGTGCTAAAAAGAGCATGAAAATCATGAATTCTTTTTAAACTGAAGAAATAAAACAAATTATGATGATTTTCGCAAAACATAGCATAGAAGATGAACTATGATTATCACACCTTGAAAATCAAACATATTTAGAAGTGAAATGGATCATGAAATATACAAAACATTCAAACACATGTAAGTGAAGAAGAAACAATATCAAAATACCATGCCACAGGAATCCCACCAAAATAGTTGCAACTCATCCAATATATTTCATGCCAAAGTCTGAAATGGAGCCCAACCTATAGAATCACTGAGAAATTACATGATATAGGCCTCAAACCAACTCATCCTAGCCTCAGGGTTCGAATCCATGAGAGGAGGAGTAGTTGCAACAAAACTAAACTGATAGCTAGAGTATAGGGTGGTCAAAGTGACTCATCCCTAACTTAAGTAAACTGATTCATTAGAAGTCATAGAGGCCATTTACCTACTATACTTACCCAAGGTAATAGTAAAAACATAATAATTACATCAACCACATCAATTACATCAGTAAAACTTTGATTTCCCGTAGGTAAAAATCAAATTTGGAGAGAAACAATGAAAAACTGGGCCAACTGTCAAACGCGTAACACCAATGTCAAACGCACAACGCCAGTGTCAAACGCGTAGCGCCATATTCAAGTTGACTTTTACCGACCTTCCTAATGTCCCAATCTAGCCCGGGATACCTCATTGGAAATCTTATCCCATCTAGTTTCTAAAACTGCACTTGTTTTTCAAAATGGGCTTGATTTTCCCCTCCAAAATTCCATTCTCCCATGACTACTCAAACGCACAATGCTTGGTCCAGAAATGAGGTAGAAACATGATTTTTAGGTGGTTTTTTTCCTTTTTCACCAACCAGTTTTTCTTTCTAGGGCTGGAAGCATGGTTTTCCTAGATTTATTAGTCCTTTTGAATCCAATGGTGGTGGTTATTCCTCCAAAAAGTGTACAGCGCCTAAGGCGATGCGCGTTTGACCAAACTGCTGATATAAAAATTGCCTTAAAAAGACAGGAAAGGCAAGATGACAAAAATTGAGCCAAGGGTCTTCAAAATTGTTCAAAAAGCTGATGTTTGAGGTGGCTAGGCATGGATTGAAGACTCTGCAAGTATATCAAACTTATTCTTCTCCTCATGGTGAGTTAGGTCTTCAATTCTTGCCCTAGTAGCTTTTAGCTTTTCCCTTGCTATTTGGTTTCTTTGGCATTAATACTTTTCCATCTCTCTTTGAACGTCAGTGTCTCTTTTGGCCTTGTCTAAGAGGCTTTCAAGATGGGTGTTCATCCTCTCAAGCGAATGCTCTCGGTTTTCATTTATCATTTTGGAAAATTGATCATTTAGGGTGAGCTCATTAGCTAGTTCAACCTCCTTCTGTTTTTCTAGCTCCAATGTTCTCTTTAGGCCTTTAGTACTTGGCCTTATTTTGGCACCTTTTCCTCCAACTAGTCACTATATTCTCCGTATGCTCCATTAAGTAAGCCCTTAGCCTTTTCAGCCTCCCTCTTTGCCTTGATAAGCTGAATCTCCATGAGCTCATGTTTAGTCTCAAACTGCTTGTTCTCCTCCTCATAGTATGAAATGATGTATTTTTCCCTTTGCAAGTTGACCTAGAGCTCTCCTATGAGTGCATTATTTTCTTTGATGACAATGGTTGTGCTATCACTGTCATCATTTTCACTTAGGTCAACTAAGTGAAAATCTTGCTTTGTCTCATGGAGGTCCTCCTCTTGCTGTTGGATCTCTGCCTCTGTCACCTTTTCCTTGCCCTTTTGTACCTGCTTTTCTGATGAAGAAGGCAAGGCCCCTCCCACAATCTGTGGGGAAAACACTTGCCTATGCCCTCTCTAATAGGTATGTGTCAAAGTACCCAAACCAACCCCTTTAGGCTTGTTGACCTCACCATGTTCAATATGCTCTTGCTCTCTGATTTCATCTCTGTGAGGTGGATGAATAGGCTCATGAAATGGTGATGATGGAGGTGATGGTGAGTCTGACTCATCAGATGAGCATGAATGATGTATGGGCTAAGATCAAGGAATGGAGGTCGATGGATGAGATGATGAAGGGATGCTTTGAACATTTTGAGTAGATGCATGAGTGAATATGGGATTAGCTATGAAGGTATTCCATGCAATGTTGTCTTCCTTGATATGGTAAAGGAATATGATTTTAATGAGGGAATGATGAAATAGGCTCTTCATTTGATCTTTGTACTCCCTCTTTTGGGTAATGTAGGTCATCTTCTCAACACTCTGGAAAAGATAGTAGGGTATATTGAGTATTTTTACCCTAGTGAAATGCATTAAAAGCTGGATATGATAAGAATAGACCCTGGAGAATCTACCTTCACATGAAAAATATTTCATAATAATCTTCATCATTGGGGCATATCTGTCAAGGAGGCGTGAAAAAGGAAAATAGACCCTTCTTTCATTTCGGTACCTTCGTTTCATGTAAGGCTCATAATAATGCCTCTCCAAATTACCTTGTTTAAGCCAATTTTCCCCAACATCTGGAATTTTGGTGGCAACTGATATATTGGCAGTAGATAAAGTGAAATTTATACCTGGCAGAGTGACTTTGTTGTCTTGAAGTTTAGAAATGAAGAGCCTAGTCAACTCAAGATGATGTTGGACGGCTTAAACTTGCTCACAGAAATCATTACAACCTAGCCATTTGAAGGATGTCGTAGTCATAGGGATGCTAAGAGTTCCCTGAGATTTGTGGGCTCAAATCTATGTATCTGACCTCCTTTGTGTGGCCTCCTTCGTTCTGTGTCTTCTTCTCTATCTGGTTCCTCTTCCTCACTATGTGGTATGTATTCCTCCTCTGCCATGATGTTTAGTATCAAACCCTAGGGAGGTATAAGATAAAGGGAATGTAGTTTTTTAGGGAATAGTAAATGGGGAAGGGTAAATATGAAGATGATGGGTGAAGGGATATATGTATGGGAGAGGGATATAGGGTAGTAGTATGATAATTTAGGGATGGGGGAAATTTGTTTGAAATATAGGGGGTTTGGGAGCCTAGATAGTTTTATCAGCTAGGAATTAGGGTTTTAGGACAAAGGGTTAGAGGCTATCTGGGATAAAAAGGTTTAGGGAAAGGGAAGGAGGGTGGAGGGAAGTGTATAAAAGGGAATGAGAGTGGAAGATAGTTTTTTGGGGAGATATAGTGTTTAGATATAACAATTAGAACAAATCTTCAATAAAACCTTTCAAACACTTAGGAATTGAATTGAGGAGGAGGAAAAGCACATCCTTTAGTTGCTACTGACTTGTTTTGAGGTGAAAGCGCTTTGGAGGAGCTGAGGAGGTGACTGGGGCATTGCTGGACAAATGTACAGCGGCAATGCAAAGTGTGCACCGCCTGAGGCAAATGCACAGTGCCTTAAGGGAACGCGCAGCGCCTTAAGGAAACACGCAACTCCAAGTAAATTCACAGTGCCAGAAGAGAACGCGCAACGTGAGAAGGAAACACGCAACACCTACCCTGTTTCTAGTGAATTTTCCCAGAACTATGAAAAGGCTCTCTTGGGGTTTGCTTAATTAGTGCTAGGAGGCAAATGAAGCTAAGTTTGAAGCCAAGAAGTCCTTTATAGGTGAGTGAATTTGATCTTTTTCTTTTCAAACCGACTTTCTAATGTTTCATTTGACCCCTTTTTTTACCTCTTTGAAAATTTGTTTTCTGAATTTTTCCTTTGCAGTTGGATGATGCTGAAGTTTTGGCAATGTTCACTTTTGACTTTTGTTTGGATGATATTGGAAATGGAGTTTGAGTATACAGCTAAGAATAGTGACTTATTACATATGATAAACAAAAATTACATAAAAAAATAAAAATCATTACATCTCTCTTTTGAAATAAAAATTACAAACTGGAATGAATTTCTTTCTTAAAATCAAAATTGGAATTTTAGCAATCATGGTTACATGCTTGGAAACCCTTATTTAACTAAAAAAAAGGAAAATTAATTTTCTCCACTCTCATTCTTCGTTGGCCTTATGCAGTGAATGGTGTTTTATTGGACCTTGGAAAAGGAAACCTAGTGACCTAATGGGACCTTGAATGACTGGACTCCAAGTGGACTTGACTGACACAAAACATGATGAAATGAGCTTTTATAGTCAATGTATGCTCAACAAGACACATGAAGGTGGGCCAACAAATATTGATTTTTGGGAGGGGATGGGATTTTAACTTGGGCTACTATCAGTGAGTAAATGTTTACATGATGACCTAAGTGGAATGATAAAAATTTCAACATGGGGCACTAATATGATATAAAAGAGAATTTTTGATCACTGATGGTAGTATGCAAATAATGACTCTAACATTACCGACCCCTATTGTAATGCTTCTTGAAGATTTGTATACGACATCCATACAAGGTTCACCTTTGTGTTTTATGTTTCCCATACGTCCGTATGTCACACAACATTTGGCTAAGGATAATTATGGCTACTATTAACATAAATATCACTATAAAGTGTTCTATTATGTCCTCTCTGTCTATAGCATTTAATTAGAAAAGTAACAAAACTTTCAGTATAAATATAACTTCTTCCTACTCTATATGCCACTTTTTACCCCTCTAATGAACATAAATCCATTGATTAATGTATAGAGTGTTACTGACGTCTAGTTTTGAAAGTGCAATATGAGCACAATTTCTCTTCCTTGTTGTTTTCTCCATTTTAAGTTGCGTAGCCGAGTAGAGCCACTTAAGTTTCATATACATACCACCTACACCATTCACTCCTCCCTGTATCTCTGTGGCCTGTTGTAATTTATGCTAGCTTGGATCTATCATACGAGAGATGAGTTTACATACTTAATATGATTTAGCAAATGAACTCATTTTTAACAACTAATTAAAAAAAAAAAAAAACAGAAGCACAACCCAAATAATTTTTTTTCACCAAATTACAATCAAACTCCAAAACCTAAAAGAATTAAACAATACCAAAAATATTATAATAATTGAAAAAATAAATAAAAAATATTCTCAACAACTTTTTCGTTTGCGTCACTTTCACAACCATCTTCCTCATGTCAAATTAGAAAAAGTGATTGCACTGTTAATTTTCATGCGATCGTTGAATGTTTGTTATCTCTGTGTTTGAGGCATTATTTTGTGGAATTTCTGTTTGAAAGCCTATTGTTTCATTACTCTAAATTGGACACTTTTTTAAACATGGGTCTTTAAATGCAATTTTTAACGCCTCGATATGAGGTTTTGTCTTGAACTGGTGGAGTTTGTCGTTGTAGCCAACAAATAATATCTCCTCACTTTCAAGGATGGTCCATATTGAAGTGAATAAGAAAGATTTCATTTGGAATAATGCTTACAATATTAAATAAGTAAGATTAGTTTGTTGGTTGTTGAGTTTTGTCGAGATATTTTCATATTTTCTTAACAATATTATTTTTATTTGGCATCGGTTGGATCTTATGAGCATTATCTATGTGGCTTATAATTTAGCTTTGAATGTAATATATGAATTGTTTTGAGTGAATCTGTCTACAATGTTTTCTCTTCCAATTTCTTTCTTGGTATCAGAGCTTGTTCTGGCTTAATTCCATTATGAGATAGCTGGAAGATATGACCGGGCTGAGAACTTATCCTCTGTACATAAAGTATAGAGTATGAATATTAGTTTAGTTTTTTGATATTTTGGTGTGCTTTTGTGTGTTCTTCCGGTGGTTACCTCTATATCTTCACCACTGCTTCCCTTAATTGATCCATATATTCTCATTTGTTCACTGTCGAGAGTCGTATATGTTGTCACATATGCAAGCTGATTGTTTGGGTTTTTGATGGGATGTGTGTAAGATCCAATAAAGGAAACGTGAAGGGGAACTATTACGGCATAGGGAGGGAAGACAAGAGGATTCATGTCCATTTTCAATTTGTTTGCATGGAGTATAAACTTGCGTGGAGTTTGAGCGAAGACTCATAGTGACATAATGCTATGCCAATTTTTAATGATTTTTTTTTATGTCATGCATTGCCTCAGTGGTCTGTTTTAGTGAGTGTTTTGACCTGAGTATTGTGGCTTCTACTTGTTTTGTCCCACTAATCCGATGATTGGTGAAACTGGGAATGTTGTTATATTTATGTTACTAATAAACTGGGAATGTTGTTATATTTATGTTACTAATAGCTCTCAAATTTTTGCAAATGTAGGGTCCTGTAACTCTCTACACATAAATTACACATGAGTGTGAGAGCATTGAAACTTGGTTGCATGCAGGGAATAACATGTGCCGTCAAGCTATTGTCAAGGAAAGCGACAGGAACCGTAAGCACTTCTACTTTACCCTGCTAGAACTCAGAGTGACATTTTGGACTTCGTAGGAATTCATGTATATCCATCATGTTTGTATTTGTATTTCAATCTATTGCAGAGAGTGCAACCAGTTATAACATAATGCCCCAAAGATGAATCTCTTGGTATCTCGAGGTTCAATGCAATGAGAAATGTGAGCATCTTGGCATTAACAATGACCCAATCTCCGGTAATTGCAACAATTTTTCCACTCGCTTCCACCACACTGATGACCTTACCAGTTGCTCTTTTCTTACATCACTATTATAAGAACTACGAATTTTCTTTCAACATCCCATGTGGATGACTGGATTGGTCAACTGGTTAAGATAACGACGAATGGGCCCAGTACGTTGTTTGCGATTTTTATAGTGGTTAGGTCTCTTTCAGCTAATGGTTTTACACGTCTAGTCCTCTGTGCATTATGTTTCTCCTTGATTCTAACACTCTGTGAATATTTTTGAGTGAAATTATGTTTTCACTCAAAACTGAGTTATGGTCAGGTCTCTTTCAGCCAATGGTTTTGCACGTCTAGTCCTCTGCGCATTATGTTTCTCATTGATTCTAACATTGTGTGAATCTTTTTGAGCGAAATTATGTTTTCACTCAAAATTGAATTAAGTTTGTAAATTTAAAGTGCAGAGTGAAATATAATTAAATTAGTGGTTGTCGAGGTTTTTTTTGGTTCCAAGAGAACATCATTAATTTAATTATGTAAGTCTATTATATGTTGATGGGTATTAGTGGTTGTCTAGGTTTTTTGGTTCCAAGAGAACATCATTAATTTAATTATGTAAGTCTATTATATGTTGATGGGTCTTGTTGTGTTTCAGGCTTCAATATCATCAGTTATAGGTGTCATGTGATCCATGTGTGTAGAAAGGTCAGTTGCATAATTGATTGTTGAATATGCCTATTACTTAAATGCATTTTAGATAGATGAGAATTGGTGAGCCCTGGTATTGCACCAAATGTTGCAACTCCCATGGGATATTCAACTCAAATTATCAACCCGGAGTCCATACAAAATTCGAGGTAAAATTTCTATATACACAACAGATAGGATTCCACTCATGCCACCCATAGTTATGACATTAGATCAAAAATTTATTAAATACCCTTCCTCCTACTGAACTAGAATGAAATATTGATAAAAGGACAACTGGAAATTTCTTCTAGCTATGAAAATAGAAATTCCATAGACTCAACTTTATAAAACCTTAACTATTCAATTCATGAAAATACAAAGGCTAACCTACTTGCAGAAATGAATCTATGTCATCTTTCAGAATTCATCAGATTACCTCATCTACTTGCAGAAAGGAAACTAATTTATCTCACATAAGTCATCAAACTACCAATCAAAATTGCAGCGATCGTCTACCTAGTTCATACTTTCTCATAAATCAATAACCTACTTGCATGATAAAGAAACTAACTCTAATTTATTTTTGCAATGAAGACAAGGAAGGTTTGGAGTGGCCTAGGATCTCTCCCTAATCATATTATCACAAATGGGGGTCATTACACATCTATTCTAAGTTAGAGTTGTAGTGGGGGTCAAAATTAATGAAGAAAAAGGCTGCTACAGGTTTTTTACAGGTGATTTCTCCAGGAGGGCATCCGAGTGGTTTTTGAAGTTAGAAGCATTGCCTTGATGATATGGAGAGGTGGATAGTAGTTGAACAAAAATTAAAGGAGGTTGGTTTGAGCTCCTAGCCAATATCAGGACCTCTCATAGGCCTGTCTTGCACTAGGATGAGTGCTCTCGATGACCTAGGCATAATAGATTCTAAAACAATGTTTTTAGGATAGAGTTTGGAAGTGGAACGAGAAGATGAAAGATCTTAGGATGGGAGTGGTGAACGTGCCCTTCCCTGCAGATCAATCAGCCTTGCAATCAATCACATGCATGGATCCATTTATCATTTACAAAATTAAATAACTTATGATGGAAAATATGAGTTGAATTTAAATGACATCTAATTCATGTAATACCATTGATCGAATCACTAAAATAACTTCTAAACTATAGAAATAAAATGTAAAAGAAGACAACTAACACTAATATATTTCCAAGAAATCATAAACACAATCTTTTTGGGTTGTGGTTGTGAATCCTTCCACTCATATCCCATAAGAGAGGTGATGTAGACGCTGCAACCATAGGGATTTATAGATTAATTTATACTAAAATGCAATAAAATATGAACTACTTGGAATCAAGAAGAAACATAAGTACAAAAATAGGGACAAAAGCCTTTGGATTGGGCCCAAACCCAAGCATCTCAATGCTCTGAAACTAACTAAGATGCAGCTTAAAATCCCGCTTCTCATTATCAAAAAGTGTAGATCTAATACATCACATAAAATTTGAAGATAACAATTCCAATGCTTGGAGTTTGTTGTACTACTAAAATGATAAATCCTCCTTGTCGCAACCTTAAGTCTCCCTTATCGAAAACTTTATCGGAGCTTAAGTCCATAATACATATTCGCAAACATCAGCTTTTGTTTAAAATTCCATATTGGAAAAAATTTATTGGAGTATTTCAAACATGGTAATATTTCCTTTTAAGAAATATTACAATTGAAACATTCTCTTATTGAGTTTTCAAAGGTTTAAGCCTATAAGTAATAAAAGTGCTCCATTGAACCCCGGCTGCGAGTGTTTGATTTGAGGCGACGTACGAGAACGGCGCACCAACTGGGCAAGTGGCAGCCCAGTCCCGCCACTTGTATGGGTAATGGGATGGCTTGCAGTCCTCACACAGTTATATTGATGGCAACATTCAACTCCCTCCTGCAGTTCGTCGTTCATAGCACGATGGAGCTCATGTTTCTTGCTACTCCCGCGATTTTGTCACAGATCCTCTGTTGTGTCGTGGTGGATGCTCCGAGCGACTCAATGCACCATTATAATAGCTCGCCTCCGCTGGCTTGGATAAGAAATTCGGCTCTGTTTCATTTGATGTCTCGGCTTCTGTTTCATTTGGTGTCTCGGCCTTTGTTTCAGTCGGTGTTTCGGCCTCTGTCTCATTCGGTGTCTCGGCCTCCGTCTCATTGGGTCTCGGCCTCCGTCTCATTGGTTCTCGGCCTCTGTCGCAGGCTCACCCATCTTTGCTCTCACCTTTGGTCTGGTCGCGTCTTGTGTTTTAGCACCTCGCCCCTCTGTGCCTCCATCGCCTTGCCTTCCCGGCTCACTGCGCCTACGCTCCCGTGTCACCTTACCTAGGTCTTCAACATGCCGCGTGAACAACTTAGACTTGTCAGCAGGCGGGGAGGTTCTCGGGGTGGTTCAAGAGGACGGGCTGTCCAACAGTGCTCCTCCAATACCTCAGACCCTTCCTCAAATGAGCTAGAATCCCCAACGTCCAGGAGAGGCAGGGGAAGAGGTCGAGGGCAGGCTCATAATGAGGATTGTGCGCACAACACTCATCCCACCACCCGTTTCTGAATACCTTGCACCCTGGTGAATCCCTCTTTTATTGTCTCAGTCACGATAGAGAAGTGTGAGAACACGGCTCAACCCAGAGCCTCTTTAGAGCAAAGGCAGGCCAATCCTGCTATCGTCCAGTGCCAAGGAACCCTGTCCGCGGTGAACCCTGGAGCGGTTGCGGGTCCAAGCGAACCAACCAAAAATGTTGTCCTTCAGTCGGATTCCAGCGCCTCAGAGCAGTATGGGTGCAGGATAGTCGAGGAGCAGCCGTCAACCTTCGTGGACAAATGAACACGCCTTCGCTTCTTTTTTGGTCCTGCAGACGAAGTAGGAGTTCGCCTCCTTTGCATTCCATAGTGTCCATGCTGGTTTCAGGTCTACGCCAACTTCACTTGTTGGATTTTGTCACCATATTGTTAATGTTGTCGTGTGGTTTAGTTATGTTCATGTTTGATTCTGTTTCAGTTCTGTCTATGCTAGAACTCAGCACAGTTCTACCTCTGTTTGTAATGCAATCTGGGCAGTTTACGGTTTTTTGGGTACGAGTCAGCACTCAGGAGTCTGTTTGTAATGCTACCTGGTCAGTTCATGGTTGTTTTTTGGACAAATCAGTACTCAGGGAAGCTTTTCTCTCCAATGTAAATCCACTGCTCAATCCATAGTCAGTATGGAGAGAATCTTCGAGGCTTGCCTCGCTGTAACTTTTTTTGTATAATAATAGAAGTAGACTAATTCATTAAAAAAAAAAAAAAAGTGCTCCATTGAAAATATAATAACAAAATCTTGACCCCACAATATTGCCACATAAGATATCAAAGATTCCAATATCGACGTTTTCAACATGATGCTCATCTCCAATCCCCCGATTTTCGATATCTGATATTGTCAAAGCTCTAACTTCCAATCTCTGATATCTGGACCCGATATAACTATAGGTTTGATTTAATATAATATGGCATTCGCCTATTGGAACTTTTGTAATGGCATACGTCTGAAAATCACCAATATCCGAACTTGATTTGTTTTATTATGGCGATGTAATACAAAATTACATCCGCAATACCACAACTTTGGTTATGTTGTGACCATTTCAAAACTTTGATATTACGGATGCGATAGTGTTATTACAACAAGCTTAATTATGATTTTATATCCTCTCCCATTAGTGCATTTTTGAGGTCTAAAATGGGCCTCCTAAGAAAAATGTACAACCAAAATAAACTTTATAATAAGTAGTAGGATTCATGATGATGATGTCAACCGACGATGATTCACCATTTTTAGAGTAAAAGAGTACAAAGATTTAAAAATAATAAAACTACTTTTTCAACTCATATTTTCAACTTATCTCCCTAAGTTTTTACTCAACTTGCGAGCAGGAGTACTCGTTGGATGCAAAATTTAATTCCTTATCCAAGGAGTACCCACGTTGCATACTTTCAATGGACCCTGCTACATGAAAAATGATAAATACATGAAAAACATGATTGCATAATTTCGATGGACCCTACTACACAAAAAATGAGAAATACATGAAAAAACGTGATTCCAATCATGTTTTTCAGGTATTTCTCATTTTTCTTGTAGAAGGGTCCATCGAAAGTATGCAAGATGGGTACTCCATGGATGAGGAATCAAATTATGCATCCAATGAGTGTTTCCGCTAGAAATTTGAGTAAATCCATGCGGAGATAAGTTGAAAATACGAGTTGAAAAAATAGTTTTGCTTTTTTTCCCTCTAAAATTTGATGATATAATCTAACCTTATTTTATTATTTCCACTATTACTTTACAATTTCCTGAGGAGGGCCATTTTAGACCTCAAAAATCCCCTAATGATATCAGAGCTACCCATATCGCAAATATTGTGTATTGTCTCATTTTAAAAGTTGTGATAAGCCTTTTGCCAATACCATACGATTCTCGCCACTTGTCACCTCTAGGGGGGCACTGTTATAATAATTGAAAATTCAGTTTTCATTGGTTTTTGTGGGGATTTTATTATGTTTAGATTTCAATTCCATTTGTGTCTAAGTTTAACAAAATCATTGTTTAACTGAGACAGGGATGAACCCAGGGTCGATAAGGAGAAAGTAGCAGTTTGATCCAGGATTTCTAAAGACTCTCTAGCACGTGCCACAACACAGTTCTAAACTAAAGGGGTTGTTGTAACATAGCTTGAAAAAGGAAAACACGTGGGCATAAAATCAATCCATCGACTAAAGAACTCCTCAAATTATTTCCAGATGTAAAATTAGTGACAAAGTCATTTAACATTGAACAACCTTTTGAATAATGGGGACATGACATAATAGGTGAGATTGTTCCTAACTCTTCCAAGCAACATAAATACATCTTGACTGCTACAAACTATTTCACCAAATGGGTGGAAGAAATACCCCTCAAGGTGGCCAATTATGAAAATATTATCAAATTTATTGATCAATTCATCATTACCACATTTGGTCTTCCCCATGCCCTTGTTTTTGATAATGCATCTTATTTCTCAGGATACTCCATTACTGAATTTGCTCTTAAAAGAAGTTTTAAACTTAAGTATTATGCAAATTATTACCCTCAAGGAAACAACTTAGTAGAATCTACTAATAAAAATCTCACCAGGATAATCAAAAGAACAGTTGACCAAAATCAAAGAAATTGGCACAAAGCTCTAGTTTTTGCTTTATGGGTTGATAGAATTACTCAGAAGGTCTCTATAGGCGCTTCTCATTTCCAACTAGTGTATGGAAAAGAAGTTATTCTACCTAATAATATTGTTATTCCATCACTAGCCCTAGTCCAATCCATTGAAGAAAAACATTCCTCTTCTTTACAATTAAGAATGTCCCAATTTTTTAAGTTAGAGGAAGAAAGTGATAAATCAAGACATGTTCATACCCATCATCAACAATTAATTAAATCTTCTTTTGATATAATTTCAATCAACAATAAAAAGAAATTGAAATTGGTGATCTAGTTCTGAAATGGGACAAAGCTCATGAAGAAAAAGGTAAACACACTAAGTTTCAGAGATTATGGCTAGGCCCATTTCAGATCGTTGACAAACTAGGCTCATCAGCCTTTATCCTCCAAGATCTATAGGGAAAGAGGGATGATCTTCCCATTAATGGGCTAGTTTTGAAAAAATATTTTTCTTAAGGATACCTATCCTTCTGTAAATATGTAAATAACCACATGTATATACCGGTGTTTTTTTATCCTAGTTATGTTAGGTAATACACTTTTGTCTTCACATTGGAGGTCTCTCATCATCTACATGAAATTTAAATGATTAGAGAAGAGATCTTAGAAAGAATTATTATAGATTTGAAGTTTAGTTTTTCATTTAACTCTGAAATCTTTATATCCTTTAAATTGTGAATGTTCTATAAGTTGAAAACTTTATAAAGTTTGGTTATCCTATGATTGGTCATGAAAAGGTTTTCTTTAAAAAGTAAAGGCTATTTTGAAGTTTTAGCATATTTTGACTTCAATTGTCATCCATTACTCTTAAGCAGTGAATATACCTCCCCATCTACTAATTTTAAAATTTTTAGTAATTCAAAAATATAAATCTTGAAAGATAAGAGGTCTCATCATGAATCGACTTACCATGATCATGAGAAACTAATCATACTGACATTATCAACACTAGACACCAAACCAGGATAATGGATTATAGTTATATAACCATAATATAAGAGGTCTCATCACAAGCCGACTTGTTCAATAGTATTATAACCTATGAATGGCATTGTCATAATCTAGTTACCAAGCCAGGAAAATGGCTTTCAAGAAAAATTTAAGTGGATGGGATACTATTATGTATTTGGTTAAATGATAACCCTATCAAGGTTATGGATGTCTGCTGGAAGAAGTGGCTCTACCAGGGACTAATAGGTCTATCATAAAAGATAAGCTTTTATAGTTCTTAACTTTATATTTATAACTAATTAAATGACCAACAGGGGTAATAACGATTTTCGTCAACAAATAGGTTATGAGATAATTCACAGGATGAAGAGTTACTTTATTCAGAGAAAATTTTGTCTTTGAGATTTTTACCTTTCTAACTCTTCTTGTTTAATTGTTTAAAGCTTCATTTATTTTTAATGGAGATAATTATTTCTCCCTATATGTTGCCAATTGTTGTACTACTCAACAACCCCCAGATATGATTAATAGTAGAACTAATAAAATATGGGGGACCCTTTTTAATTTAGGATAAAATCCTTTAAGTTTCAATAAAGAAGATAATATTAGTCTCATTCATCCAAAAAATTAACTAAAATTATAAATCCTCCTTATCGGAACCTAAAGTCTCCCTTATTAGAAACTTTATCGGAGCTTAAGTCCATAATACATATTCACAAACATTATCTTTTGTTTAAAATCCCATATCGACAAAACTTTATTAGAGTATTTTGAACAGAGTAACATTTCCTTTTAAGAAATATTGCGATTAAAACATTCTCTGATTGGGTTTTCAAAGGTTTAAGCCTATAAGTAATAAAAGTGCTCCATTGCAAATATAATAACAAAAGCTTGACCCATAGGGTTTCCACTTAGGATAGGAAATTCCAATATCAGCATTTTCAACATGATGCTCATCTCCAATCCCCAATTACTGATCTTCGATATTTCCAAAGCTCTGACTTCCAATCTTCGATATCGGGGCCCAATATAATTATAGGTTTGATTTAATACAAGATCGCTTCCTCTCATCAGAAATTTTGTAGTTGCACACGTCTTAAAACTACCGATATCCAGACCTGATTTGTTTTATTACAGTGATCTAATACAAAATCCTATCTGCAATATCACAACATTGGTTAGGTTGTGACCATTTCAAACCTCCGGTATTATGGATACGATATTGTTATTAAAATGAGTTTAATTATGATTTCGAATCCGCTCCATATTAGAGCTACCCATATCGCAGATATTTTTTATTGTCTCTTTTTAAAAGTTGTGATAAGCCTTTTGTCAATACCATACGATTCTCACCAATTGTCACCTCTAGAGGGCCACTGTTATAATCATTGAAAAGTCTTTTTTCATTGGTTTTTGCGGGGAGTTTATTATGTTTCGATTTCAATTCCATTTTCTTCTGAGCTTAATAAAAGATTTGTTTGACTGAAACAGGGATGAACCCAGGGTTGATAAGGATAAAGTACCAGTTTCATCCAGGATTTACGAAGACTCTCTGACATGTGCCACAACGCAATTCTAAACTGAAGGGATTGTTGTAACAAAGACTTAAAAGGGCCAACACGTGCGCAGAAAATCAATCCTTCAGCTAAAGAACTCCTCAAATTGTTGCCAAATGTAAAATTGGTGACAAAAGTATTGAAAGAATCATAAAAAAGGAGGCTGAGAGTATCAAAATCTATCAAATACTGACTTGGAATGGCATTGGCATTTACTAATCAAAATTCATAATTAGTGGATAATTCTAAGACATCTCTCCAACATAATCACTCATTTACTTTCAACACTTAACAATGTGTTATTCGCTACATAGAGGCATGCATGATTACATCATCCATCTGAATTAAATCCAACAACAGATATATACGGGATTGGGGCAGGGAGTGGAGAGTCAAGTTGTTACAACTGCAATTGACTATTATATTTTACTTTAATTTCAGTATGGTTTCTTAAAACCACTTCAATATTCTATGGAACTTTTCTAGATATTTGTTTGGATTACAAAATATAAATCCCCTTCATTGTTATGAAGGAAGGGTTCAGAATTTCTGTGAGAGAGCTTCTGGTTTGCACTATTATATCTTGAATAAGTCTTAATAGAAAGACGAACCACTTCTATTTCACTTACGAGCAGAGTTAAAGTTTGTCGAGTATTATTTTGTGAATATCAACAATCTATTTATCATTTGAATGGTCACTATATTTGTGTTTTTCATATACATTTATGGAAGTGATTAAGCTTTATCACTACTGATGTGTTTAATTGAAAACTCTTAAATATATGAATGAACAAAAATATCTTATATGTGTGATGTGTTTCAACAACTAATCTAGTTACCTATTTAATCATATAGTCATCTTTATCTATTTTAACCTCACAAAATATTTGATAATATATATTTTCACGTTTAATGTGAGATGTTTATAAGTCACATATTGAGAAAAAGCTTTCCCACGATAGATATTTTTAGCCTTTATATTTCTATTTTTTAGTTTCATTTACATAATCAGCCCCACACTTATATATATCACATCCAATTTTATATATTTTATTAAGGGAAACTAGTCCCATAAACCTATTCGGATCCATCATTGCAAATGGAAAAGGAGCTACGCTAAGTTCCCGACTAGGTGGTTTTCCCCGATGTTGAGGCAGATATTTTTGAGCCTTCAACAGAGATCAATAACTACACCTAGCTGAACAAAAACTGCTAATCCCAATGAACTCTTCTCCTAGTTTGTTTATACAAAAGAGCAGTTGAAGCAGTTCCCATGAAACTAGGAATTGTTCCCTCCTTGATCTCGATAATCCTGAATCTTGTCCTTCTTGATATTCACTTGGACTAGGAGTCACTTGTATGTCAATGAACGTGAACTGGTGAGAGAGGATATGGTGATCCGAAGCTGAGTTTAAGGAGTTAAGGAGGTGGAAAAACCCACTAGATTCTCTCCTAGTTGTCTCCATTAAGCTCCTGCATAGCAATAGCCCAAAAAATGCTTCATTTTCCTGAAATTAAACCACATTAGGCCACATACTATGAAAAACACCGTTTACTCCTCTTACTAAGCATAATGTAACGAAAAATGTGAATTAAAGCAATAGAAGGATAGTTTTAAGGCTGGAGGATGGCATATTTATCTTCAAATGTACCTATTGATGGCACTCATCATCACCCCATTGCTAGAGGTGTTTCTCATCCTCTAAGTAACTCATTCATCCATGTGCATCTCTTTCCTGGCCTTGGTGGCCTCCCTGACATCCCAAGGCTCCTCAGATGGTTTTCCCTCAAGGGGGTAAAAACCTGCATTCTTCTCTATTTATGTCCATTCCTTATTCTCTCCTGCTTCATCTATTCCTTCTTGTAAGCCTAGAAACAAGGGTGGACTGAGCTTGAGCCCTATCGCTTGACTTTCATCCTCAGTTTGATCCTCTTGTATAATGGTGTTCTCTCCAAGACATTCCTTATCCTTTCAGGAGAGTGATATTCTCTGACTTGTAGATTGTGGGGTAAGGCATGCCATCTCCTTTAGAAAGCTTGAAGAATTTGTGTTCCCAATAACTTGAATGTGTCTTCAAAGAGTAGAATGGATTTCTCCTGTATGAAAGGCATTTAGGTGATAAATAAACATTATTGGAGATGAGGCCATGATTTCTAATGACAACCCTTTGGCTCACTAGCTATGCCCTGATATACAATGGTTCCTTTTCTTTCTTTGTCATTACCATTTTCACTTCCTTAGCTCTTGTTTCCTCATGAGTCATCCAGGATGCTAAGGCCATCAACTGCATATCTCCCAATCTTGTATTGGGGTCCTAAAAAATCATATTTGTCAAAGTGAGGTTGTGAATGTAAAACTCAACCAACTTTACTTTGTCTTCCATGTTAGCTTGGCTGCAAAATTCAATGAACTGTTTGTAATATTGAAAGGTAATAGATCCATGTTATGCTAAGGTTTTGATTTGGAACTGCAACCATTATTCTTTGAGAAAGAGGGAATAAAACTTTGGTGGTTGTCTACATTAAATGCTTCCATGTAGAGGCTTTCCATAGTGGAAAGTTGTGTTTCTTTCTCCTCCAACCTCTCTCTCAACCTCATTTTTTTTTCCTGTAGCTTCTCCTTCATTATAGAATCTCTCATTCTTAACTCAATTATTTCTTTGCTCATTTGAAGGAATTTTTCTTCCACGAGGCCAACATGCTCTACCTTCTTAGATTTATAATTTTCATCCCCCTATGGGTTCTACCTTTTTCTATCTCTAGCTTTGTCATACAAAAATATCGTCACCATGATTATTTGCAGTCAGTATGGGTCTATCATCACTTATACTAGCCTCCTAAGCAAGTCTCATACCTTAGCTCTTCATGTCAAGCTTTGCAAATGAGAGAAAGACATTGAAAATCAATATTACTCTGGTTCCGCACTTTCTCCTACCTTTACCTGCGGACCTGCACCCTTTGTTCATATTACCTGCGTACCTGCACGCTTTGTCTATAAAGGGGTGGGTGCGTACCCCTGTAAAGTCAAAAAGGCACAAGTTTATCCTAAAAAACTCACTTTTGGGTTATTCTAGATGTTTCTAGAAGGATTTTGACGTGGATTGTTCGCTCCAAGGTGGTTCATGCATCCCAAAAGAGAAGGAGCTAATCCCTTGATAGGAGGAGCTATCCCTTTGAAGGAGGGCTTTATCCCTTTGAAGGAGGACCTAGTAACTTCCCTCCATTGCACTATAAATTAAGGCATTGGGTTAGTTGCTTGAGAGGTTAGAAGCTGAACATTTTGAGGGTAAATGCTGATGGAATTGGGACTTCCTAGTTAAACTTGAGAGGAGAGATCACATACCTTTTTGGTTTCATTGGTAAGTGAGTGAAGCTTGTCAAAGTAGAGGAGACTTCTTGTCAGACCCTGGGAGGAGCTTGTACAGCATCAAGGCACAGGTTGTAAAGTTCTTCTTCATTTGAATTAATACAATCAGATTCATTTTTCTCAACAAATTGTCTTATGTGGTTTGTTTCATAATCTCCTTGATCATTATGATGAATATGCTTTATGATATTGGCTTTTCAGGTGCTATTTAATTTGGTTTGCTTGTTTGTGTTTGCAGAATTACACTTCAAGGAAGCTCATTTGGAGTGAGGGAGCGAGGCTTCCACAAGCTTGCATTGGACCCAAGGTAGGCCTAAAAACACTTGTTTGCCTTTGTTTTACTTGCATATTTAGAGAAAGATAGTTTTTGATTGGCTTGCTTGTCACTAGATATCTTTAGATACTAGGAAGGTCGATCTTGTCTACAACCTCGACTCATTCCGCGTGACAAAATGGCGACTCCGATGGGGACTTGATTATTTTCCTTGTTTTTACTTTGACCTGAGAAACTTGTCTTTTTGTTTCTATTTTTGGCTTCTTGTGTGTGGAATTGGGTGGATTTATTGGATCTAGGTTTGTTTTGGCTTTTCATAACTTTAGGAGAAGTCCGTACCCTGTGCTTGTATCACAGTGCGTACCTCTACGCATGTTTACTTTGCACACAGAGCGTGCATGCACCTATGCAAACTCTGAGCCTGCGGACCCTGCTAAACTTTTGAAAAACTTGACTTTTACTCTTTCAATTAGTTTTATTTTGGTTTAGATGTTGTTATCCTCTGCAAAAACCTGCATGTGACTTGTCAAAAGCTTTCCTTGGTTTAATTTCATTGGTGTTAGGGTTTTAGGTGAAATTCCTAGAAGTTTTGGTTGCCGGTCTTGATTTTCATTTTGGTCATGTAGTAGCTCAGAGCTTAGAAGCGTAAAAGCCTCAGATCACCTTGGTTTTTACTGGCCTTCTTATGAGTCTGACCATTTGCAAAATCTATCTTCGTTGAGGAATCCATTTTGTGTTTTCTCTTTACAAAACTTCGAAAAGCTTGTGTTAAAAGTTTGGATCTCACTTTTACAAAAAAGAACAAAAATCACTTGTTTTTGACTAATTTGTGATTTTGGATAAGTTAGTCCTTGGTTTTCTTATCGCCAAGTAAAACATCCTTGAAAAAACAAAATATCTTGTAAGCTTTTACTTCAAGTAGTTTTTTATAGTTTGTAAATCTTAAGATTTTCTTTATTCATAGTTTTCTCAAGATTTGCTTTAGTCATAGTTTTGAGTGTTTTTTATAAAAATATAAAAATCTCTTTTGAAAAGTTTGTTTTGGTAGCATTTGAGCATTTGAATGAAAAAGGAAATTCTTGTGCAAATAACTAGTTGTCTCGTTTTG
>APFE031143246.1:0-27093 GCA_000404065.3 Pinus taeda | reverse complement strand
ATGCTTTGGCATGTATAAATATGTATTGTAACATTGAAAGGAATATAATGAAAAATCAAGCTGGTAGTCCCGGTTTTGGGATCCAGGGAAAATCTTTGTGCATATGCGTTTTTATGTGTTATGCTCTCGCATTGTTTATTTTTTCTATGATTTAGAATTCATATGCAGGTAATTTCTGTACGGGGTTAAAACCTACAGTGCTGCTATTTAAGTCAAACAAGAAATGAACTATGGATCATGAAACCATTATCCCTGCTGCTGTCTAAATAGAAAAATGAATTGAGCTACAAATTAAAAATTGCAATCTAGTAAATCTAAAATCAAATCACATCAATTCATAGTCTGACCCCTCACCAAGTAGTCTAAGCTATGGCTTTCGGAGGTAATCATCAACAACTTGAGCAATCTGATATCTAATTGTAGAAAAGTAAAACTAAAATCAAATCACATCAATTCATAGTCTGACCCCTTGCCAGGTAGCTTAAGCTATGGCTTTCGGAGGTAATCATCAACAACTTGAGCAATCTGATATCTAATTGCAGAAAAGTAAAACTAAAATCAAATCACATCAATTCATAGTCTGACCCCTCGCCAGGTAGTCTAAGCTATGGCTTTTGGAGGTAATGATCAACAACTTGAGCAATTTGATATCTAAACTGTCTAATAAAGCAAATGAACTAAACTGAAATCAACAAAACGGAACTGGAATAAAAAGAACTAAGAAAAGCAAGTCAGCAGAAAGACTGATCCCATGTCACTAGTTTTTGCAAAAGGAAATGTGTAAAAGTGCTCGGGCCTATTTCTATCCTAAAACATACACACACATTGATCAGCGTTAACAGTACTATACAAAGCTTGTAATATCATGGACAGGAGTGAAATGTTAATAAGCAAAAGAAATATACACGAGTGAATAACTGTGGAATATATGCAATGGAATTAAAGAAACACTACATAGAACTATACAGAATAAAACAAGAAAACCTTAGTGTACAGGGGCCCTCTGCACAGCCTCGGCCAACCGGTTATCAATCAATAATTATGCTCACGCAATCATGTAGAAACAGAGTCTTCTATTATATCTCAAAACAACGTTTACACCGTGGGACTAGTGTCACGTCACAACAACTTAACAATGAAATTACATAAGCAAAAAGACTAACTGTATGCGTTTGGAAACACGTTATTTATAACAAGAAACTCACAAATATTTTCCTATGAAACTACATTGACAGAGGACACGTGAAAGACAACATTCATGGATTTAGCATCATGGTTTTCGAGATTATGCAATCTATTGAAAGTGGTTGTTGGATTCACATCGTGGTCAGCCTATAGGTGTCAGTGTGCCTCTAGAGATCTAGAAATGGCCACGAAAATCTTCACGTGTTTGAAAATGGAGTCTTGTTGCCATAGGACTCCCTTGTTTGACCACCGCTTGACCATCGTTGACCACGTATTTTCCTGATGAATCCGGCTAGACCAATAGGACCTGATCCATGTCTTGGTCATTTCCAACTTGACCATGTGGCTTGTTTTTCGTGATAACACCTGCAACCTGGAGTTTAACAAAAACGGCTGCGGAAAGTAGAACCAGCTGCGGAAAGTGGCTGCATTCCGTAGCTCATAAGCAAAAATCTAATTCAAACAGCACACGCAAGGACATAGTTAAAAACCACTTTAAATGCTCTTTTATGATTAATATGCAATGATGTTGATAGCTTAGGAGGTCTAGGTGAATGGAGAGAGTCTAGGAAAATGTGTAAGAAAGATGCAAGTTCAGGGCTCAACACCAATGCACCTTCTACATTTCAAGGTTTGATGAATTACATTTTCAAACCCTTCCTTAGAAAATTTGTATTAGTATTTTTTGATGATATACTAATCTACAACAAACCTTGGAAGGATCATGTTGAACATGTTGATAGGGTGCTGCAACTATTGGAGGAGAAACAATTATATGCAAAAAGATCCAAAAGTTTCTTTAGAGTACAAGAGGTGGAATATCTGGGTCATATTGTATCTCATGAAGGAGTTAAGGTAGACCCTAGCAAAATTAAAGCCATTAAGGAATGGAAAATCCCCACATCCATAAAGCATCTGCGAGGATTTCTCGGGTTGACAGGGTATTATCGCAAGTTTGTTAAGAATTATGGGAGAATAGCAGCACCTCTAACAACATTATTGAAGAAAGATGCATTTTCATGGACTCCAGAAGCAACAAAGGCCTTTGAACATCTTAAAGAGGCAATGTGCCAAGCACCGGTCTTAGCTACATCAGACTTCACAAAAACCTTTATTGTGGAATGTGATGCTTTAGGAAATGGAATTGGTGTTGTTTTAATGCAAGATGAAAGACCCATTTCTTTTGAAAGTCGTCCAATCAAGGGAAAGTTTTTACACAAAGCTATTTATGAGAAGGGAATGTTGGCAATACTCCATGCACTTAAGAAATGGCGACCCTACCTAATGGGAAGACACTTCAAGGTAAAAACGGATCATGATAGCCTTAAATACTTTTTAGAACAAAGATTATCCTCTGAAGAGCAACAAAAGTGGGTCGCAAAAATGTTGGGTTATGACTTTGAAATCATCTACAAAAAAGGGAAGAAAATGTGGTGGTAGATGCACTCTCAAGAAAGGATGAGGATGTGGAAGCATTGTTGTGCGCCATTTCTATTATCTAACCAGATTGGATAAACAAAGCAAGGGAGGAATGGAAGAATGATGAAGAAGGATGGGAACTTATTCGAAAGTTACAACAAGATTCCAGTACATATGATACATTTAGTTGGCAAAATGATTCATTATGGTACAAAGATCGCTTATACCTCTGTAAGAATTCCCAACTCAAGCAAAAAATTCTTATTGAATTGCACACTTCTCCCTTAGGAGGGCACTCAGGATTTTTAAAAACTTACCACAGGGTTAAGAAGGAATTTTTTGGGATGGCTTTAAATCGGATATTCAAAAGTTTGTGGCAGAATGTTTGGTTTGCCAACAAAATAAAGTTGAAACAATTAAGACCCCATGTCTATTACAACCTTATCCATTCCAAGCCAACGTTGGGAGGAGGTTTCAATGGATTTTCTCACAGGTTTACCCAAGTCCGAAGGAAAGAGTGTCATCATGGTGGTTGTTGACAGACTTACCAAGTATGCACACTTTTGTGCATTATCACATCCATTTAAAGCCAGTAGAGTTTCTTTTGCATTTATGGAAACAATTCAAAAGCTATGTGGAAACCCAAAGATTATTGTAAGCGACAGAGATCCCATTTTTACTGTAAATTTTTGGACATAATTATTTTCTTGTCTCGGTACTCAGTTAGCTCATAACTCATCTTATCATCCTCAATCTGATGGGAAAACTGAGATAGTAAAAAAATGTTTGGAAGGATATCTTCATTGCTTTGTATCTGATAAACAGACACAATGGGACAAATGGTTGCCTTTGGCTGAATGGTGGTATAACACTTCCTTCCATATTGCAGCAAAAATGACTCCATTTATGTCACTTTATGGATATCATCCACCATCCATCACATCATATTTAAGAGGAAATTCTAAGGTTCAAGCAGTGGAACATCACATCAAGCATCAACAACAAGTTCTCCAGCTCTTAAAGGATAACCTCACGTTGGCGTAGAATAGAATGAAACAACATGCAGATCAATATCGCAGCGAAAGAAGTTTTGATGTAGGTGACTGGGTATTCCTACAGTTACAACCATATAAACAAATGTCCCTCAAGCAAGTTAAGAAGGATAATAAATAATCACCAAAGTATTATGGTCCATACAAGGTGTTGCAAAATATTGGTACTATGGCATACAAATTGGAGCTTCCTGCAGCTTCCCGAGTGCACCCAATTTTCCATGTTTCATGTTTAAATAAGGTTATAGGTGACAAGCTTCCATTTCAAACAATATTGCCAGAACTTGACGAGGAAGGAAAAATCATATTGGAACCGGTAGAAGTCACAGAACAAGAACTTGACAGCCACGAGATCGATCAATCAGAGTATCTCATCAAGTGGAAGAACTTATTTGATGAAGATTCCACATGAGAGAATGAGAATTCTATACAGAAGCATCCAAAACTACTCAAGCATTGAGGACAACGCTTTTCGGAAGGAGAGGGGCATTTTAGGCCCCTATAATACTAGTGATTCCCCCATTACTATTGTCATTGTATCCCTTATTGTTATTATTGTGCCTCTATTGTCCCCTTGTTATTAGTATTGCCCATAGAAACCCCACTTTGTTTATTTTTGTGCCCTTATGTTATTACTGTTATGTCGGCTTGATTATATTGTGACCCCTTAGACTCCTATATATAGAAGGGAGGTTTAGTCATCCAAGAATTGTTCATTTGTGTAATGTAAAGGAGGTTGCCCCCTCGAAAACGTTGAATTCTAAGGTGTAGATCTATATTTTCTATCTTTTTGTTAGTTGGTTTTCTAACAACGCTAAAGGCTTCTGAATCAAATGCATGTTTTGACTCTGAGTCAAAACCCGACAAGGGGAATGACAAAGGGAAGCAAATAATTGGTGTGGAGCCCAGTGCCACCATGGCCACCACCAAGATCTAGAAGAATGAGGCTGAAGATCCAGAGGACACACACCCTGCAAAAAATAATAATTAAATAAAAACCAAAAGTATAAATAAATATATAAAGAAATAAAAATGAAAATCCAAAGAAACAAAAATTCAATATTTGAAAAAACATAAAAAATAATACAAAGGAAACACAAATTAATATTGATTTTAAAAAATAATAACACAAAAAATAAATAACAAAGAAAACAAAATTTCAAATATTGAAAAAATAATAAAAAATTTAAAGAACAAAAAATCCAATATTGAATTAAAACATCATTTAATTATAACACGTAATTAAACATTATTTTCAAAAACAATTGTCTTCTGAAAATAAACAATTGTATTAATAAAATTCTAATTCTAAAAACAAAAAACAAAATGAAAAATATAAAAAAGGTTTTTTTTTTCAAAATAGACATTATTTTAGGGAAAAAACAATTAAAAAAATGAAAAAAACCTACCCAGGGGTGCGGGCTGGAATCGGCCGCCACCTTTTGGGTTTGTTTTTTTTTATTCTTTTTTTTTTTTTTTTTTTTTTTTTACATGGAATAAATTGTTATAGATGTTTTTAGTTTTTTTTGGTTAATTTTCAATTTTTTTTTTTTTTTTTTACAAGTTAATTTTGTATTTTTTTACATTTGTATAGTTTTTTGTTTTTTGTTTTTTTTGTTTTGTTTTTAATATTTGAGTTTTTTTTGTCATGCTTTTTAATTTATTTTTATGTTTTATTACCAATATGAAAGTCACTAACATTTAAAAAAAATATCCACACTTAATACATTAGAAAATTTAAAATGTAAAAAATAAACCCTCTAAACAAAAAGAGTTGATGTTGCATTAACACTTTTCAAAATCAAGATGAAAATCACTAACTTTTAAAAAAAAATGTTCATACTTGATACATAAGAAAATTTAAAGTGTCAAAAATAAACCCATTAAAAAAATGTGTTGATCTGCATCAATAGTTTTCAAAATCAGCATGAAAATCACTAACATTTAAAAAAGAATGTTTGTACTTGATAAATAAGAAAATTTAAAGTGCCAAAAATATGCTCCAAGAAAAGGTGTATTTTGAATCACCACTTTTCAAAATTGGGTGATTTTTTACTACCTCAAAAAAATGGGTACTAGGTAATTTTATTGTTTGACCGGTTACTATGTTTGACTCCACAGAGTTAAGAGAACTAATTCAACAAGAACTATAAAACTGTGAACCATATTATAATTGTGAACTGTATTCGAACATAACGATTGAACAAAAAAGAATGCTAGTATTTCTACAAATTCTATTACTTTGTTGAAGTAATTAGTAGACTTCAAAAAGAGGAAAGCTTTGAGAAATAACATTTTAAATAAAGAAGCCGCAATGCAGAGGACAAACAAGAGTTTATAGCTGATAAAAGGAGAACTATAAAGATCCATTAACCAAAACTATTTAATTTAAGGCAATGGTTACTCAACAATTTGGAACTATGGTACATAGGAAGTTGCATAAATACAATAAAATATAAGTTTATTGGACTCCATTGCTAAAAGCATTTTGTTGAAAGAACAAATGACAACTTGGGCGAAGACCAAAATCTTTTATTGACTAAAACAAATATTAAACTAAGGAATTTTTCCAAATAACCATACGAAGGGTATTGACCATATATATACATATACACATATATATATACACAAATCCTCAAACTGGACAATGCCGTAAAGTAACAAATGAACAATCCGAAAATTGGAAAGGTCGTCTATGGCCATAAACAATTATATATATGTATAAAATATGAAAACACAAATTTACGCTAATAAATAAGGGTTTTCCCCGTGAAGTCGAAATCATAATAGTTGTGTCAACAAAAATACTGAGAGTAAAATGTCCATCATATTGATAACTATCAATAAGCAGAGTCCTCCTAAAGTAGCAAGGGAATGCTCATGGCCTATTTCTTTTTACAAGTAACAGTTTATATAAATAGAATCTTAGGACCCTGGCTTGCTATCGAGACCCACCACATGAGATTCTATTAGCATTCTACAATCAAGAAAAACCTTGAAGGGAACACAACCACGCCTGGAAATTTGACTAAGAAACAAATTGTCACCGAAGAGTTTAGGAAGGGATCCATGAACTTGTAAGCGTGGTACTGAAGGCATCAAGTATACAATATCTGTAAGAGACCAACCCAGTAGACAAGACATTAGTATAACACACCATTACATAATAGTAAAAAAGAAATAATTTTAGCCGTAGAGAGAGAATCGTAAGAGGGATGTGTTGGCATTATGTTGTATGTGTTGTACTTGATGGCAACCCACTCGTAGTAGAAAAACTCACTTGTATATGGTAACGATATGAATCTATGTAACTAAATGAATCTACAAGAGAGATATCAGATATAACAAAATACATGACAATTGTGTTTACAAATGTGACAAATTGCAGGGCAGTTCAAAGGAATCATTTTAGAAGTAATATAAAAAATTACTGTGTAACAGGTCTATTCAGAGGTAACAGGGCACTGGTACAAAAGAACAGGAAGATGGAACTAAGGTATACTGATCAGAATAAAGAAGGTAAAGGAAAAGGTTGATGTAAAGCAATTTAAGAAATATACACAGGTCCACTTAGTCAAAACAACGTATACAGGCTGGTCCATAGAACAAAAAGCGCGTATACATATACACACACTTTCACAAAAAGAAAAGCGCATGCATGTTGAAAAACCAGGTATTTTGGACCAAGGTATTGATCCAAGGTATTTGGTCCGAGGTATTGACCATAGGTATTTGGTCCAAGGTATTGACCCTAGGTATTTGGTCCAAGGTATTGGTCCTAAGTGGTTTTGGTCCAAGGTATTGAGAAAGGCCTAAAACTATATAAGGAGGAGAAGATAATTAGGCCAATGTGTGCAAGTGAATAAGATTCTAAGGAATACTTCTATATGAAGAACATTTTATGTTGCAGGGTTATGTTTGGGACTAGATCTAAAATATTTATGTGCACCCTAAAGTTCAATATGGATCAGGATCATGAGACCTGAATGAGTTATTCTTAAATGATCTGATATTGGTTGACGCTAGATTTGATGTTTTGTGCCTGTTTTATTCGTTATCTATCATGATCTGGGTTTGTTTGAAGTCTGGAATTGCAGCAAAGTTCTGAGTCAATATTTGTAGTACTTTTCGTAGGTTCGTCTTGGCCAAAGAGTGTATACACACAGGTTCTGCTCTTTCAAGTAGCGTATACAAAAGAAAGGCTTGATGTTCAGAGATGACTGATCTATCAGATCAGTATTGCTGATTTATTGCTGTTGCTATTTTATTGTTGTCTGTCAATGAAGTCTTCTTAGATTTGAATGTAAATCTGAATGCATAAGGAGGTTGATATTTGATTGATTGTATAAATGAGAAGAAGTGTTTTCTGTTGCCTACTTGTGCAAAGTTCTATAAGTTGACAGTAGATGTTCAATATACTGCTGGTTGGTATGGTTTGTGATTTAGAGATTTTATGATTCAGAATCTTTAAAGGTATATGCAGGTTGGGTTGAAGGAAGTTGCGTATACACGCAGGTTTTCGTCATTGAAGTAGCTTATGCAGTCTGACACATGAATCTTTGAGGTTTTAGTTGGTTTTGAATTTTGATGTAGGTTTTTGGGTTCAACACAGTGTTCTAATGACAGTGATATGATTCTTTCAGATTAACTACATGTTGGTTGATGAAGTTTGAGTTTCTAAATTTATGATGGGTTATTGATGAGTCAAGGTCTTCATATGTTTTGATATGTGCCAGGAGCTTCTAGTATGAAAATTCATGAAATGTGGTCCTTGGTGGAAGAGTGGAGTTTTCTGTAGGCTAGCACCTACGTACTAGTAAACATATTGGCTAGTACATGAGCTAGGGGGTTGCAGCTCCCTTCCAGTAGAAGCTGGAAAATGAGAGAAGGTTGTAACCTTCTGCAGGTAGAAGCCTACGTACTGGTATGAGTCTGCACTAGTACAAGATTGTAAACATATTTTCTTATTATTAAAAGAACATAGAGACGACAACAGCAGGTGGTTTTCACCCACATTGGGTTTCCACCTTAAATCTTGGTGTTCATGTGTGTTTCTTATGTGTGATGGTTTGTTTTGTTATTATTACAGATGGTTACTGTTTATATGGTTAATGAAGTACTCATGCATTGATTAAAGATCAACATATGATGAATTAACTGAATCATAAGTCTGTTGGATATATGCTGGTTGCCTTAAATACAGTTGCGTGTACACACGAGTTACCTTCAATGAAGTAGCGTATATAAATCTAACTATAGAAATGAAAAAATTATAGATTTGATAATATTGATTCACCACCCCCCCCCCCCCTCTCAATATTATTTCCAATAGGATGAATTGACAATTTGTTGTTCTTCAAGGAGCTCCAAAGGTAACCCTAAGGAAGGATAACGACATTAGGAAACCAAGCTAGAATGCGAAGAGCTGAATTGGGAAAACTAATAAGAGTGTCATAAAAAAATTTACCTAAGTAATTACCCCATCATGTGTAAGTTTCCTTGTCGCAAGCAGACTCCTACAACACCCCTATGCGAAAGTGAATAATAGGAACTGAATTATTAAAAATAAATAGGATAAATTTAGCTATTTGCATGTAGGAAAAGGAGAGGGTGCAGTTAGAGCTCACCCATAAAAAGACAAGAGTCGGACACCCTCATAAACCTTTGAGTCTCATTAAACTTGTAGCATGAGTACTAAAGTGGGTAATATGTAAACTCTCGACATTCAGAGTATAGACACTATCTGTAACCAAGCAATTTAGTATAGAGGGAAGAGGGTTTCTGTAGAAATTTGAAGCCCTAGCCTCCAAACTACAAAGTTGTGTTACAAAAGAAGGGACAGAGAAAATGGGTGCAAACAGTGCTAGGTGAGGAAGGGCGGTTACCCTCTAACCATCCCCTTTCAACCTGCATAGTCAATTGAAAACCTAAGCTCAAAAAGTTGTAGATCTGTTCCAGATCCCGAGAGCCAGGACTACCAAATGGAATGCGATAGGACCAGGTTCCAAAAAATTCGAAAACCAATATTCCACAACACATCATATCATTATTTCCAGGTTAATTCAAGGAGTAAGAAATTTACATTCAATCCATTCAAACAATTAATTCAAAGCCCAAGGATTTGATCGTTAAGTTAGTGTCCAAAACAATATGAAGAAAAATAAATAACCCATTCAACCCCTTTAATGAGAACCAGGTCGAACACAAATATATGTGTGTGATCATAAGATTATCTTTATCATATATAGCATAGTAAAATTATTAATTATAAATTACAAAAAAATTTGTTAAGGGTATGTAACAGGTAGTATCAGAGAAGAGGTTTCTACACTATGGCTTAATTGGGCAGGATAATAAATAACAAATTGCATTGTATGGTTCATATAGAGTGGAAGAAATACAAAGAGGGGAAGTGGTGTAGTGCTCAAACCACTCGCATGACCCCCTGTAGGATCTGGTTCAATACCTTTTGTGGGACCCAACCCTGAAATGTGGATCCAACTAGGGGACGAGTCTCAGAATATAACCGTTGTGCTGCTGGAAACTGTGCAACAACTAAAAGTTGATATGGCGAATTTAAGGGAAGATAATGAATGTATGATGTGTGAACATGATCATAATGAAAAGTTTGATAGACACACAAAATCACAGAAATTCCATTTCGAGCTTTGACAATGGGAAAAAAAAAGTGTCCCACCAGAGGACGGAGGATAGTATACTTGAAAGGAGTTAGACACAAGAATCAAAGGGCGATCGAGAGACGAATGAGAAAGAGTCCATAAATGTTTCTAAGGGTAATAAGCCAAAAATATCTAAGAGATAAGTTGCAATTACAGTGAGAATTCAAAAAAAAAAAAAAAACCTTGAAGCTTTAACGGTGAGGCTGAAGAGGTAGTAGAATCATGGTCAATAAATATGAATAAGTACTTCCAGATTTACAAATATGGTGATAATTTGAAAGCCCGCTTAGAAATTTACCAATTGTAGGGAAAGGAAACCCTGAGGTGGGAAGAAGTGAAGGAAGTACATGGAGTTGATGAACAGGTAATCACTAGGGAAACCTTCCAAAAATATTTCAAGGGAAAATATTTGAGTGAATAATTTTACAATGACAAGGCCAAATAATTCCACGATCTCCAGCTAAGACAACTAGCCATGGATGAATTCATGGCAAATTTCAACTCTTTATTATGGCATGTTCCCTATATACAGGAATAAAAGGCCAAGGTGCAAGGATTTATCAATAGTTTTCCAGCTCATATGAAGGAACAACTAGAATTTGATAATCCTAAAACTATGGATGATGTGGTAAGGAAAGCATGAATTTGTTATCAACAAATGAAGCAGAAAGATAATAATAAGACCTGATCAATTAGGAAAGGATAGGAAAATGCACAAAATGTAAAAAATAACAGATCTATAAATTTTAGAAATTCCCAAAAGAATCAACAAGAAAAATCCATGGAAAAGGGCGAGCAAAAACCTCGACCACAAAATGAATCAAAAGCTATAGAACAATGATCCAAAATGGAAACCATCCAATCAGAAAATCCACCATTATAGCGTTGGGGTTATGGACGACCACATTATATAAAGAATTGTCCCTATCATGGAATATTTGAGTAGGTAACAAACATTCAGGAGGCTTCAACTATGGGTGAAGTGGTGAAAAGTATACGTAAAATAAATGATGCACTAGAAGATCATCAAGCAGAGTATCAATTGAGCGTGAATGAATTTGAAGGTAAGATATTCAAGAATACTGTTTCTATTCTAATTGACCCTGAAGCAAGGTTAAGTTACATAAGTCCTAAGGTGGTGGAATTGTGTCATTTATAAGTAAATAAATTTAAGAACCCATGGTTGGTTCGATTAGCCATAGGGGAAAAAAGGAGAGTAGTGGATAAATTAGAAAATTGTTTAATTGAATTGGCAAATCAACCTATAAGAGTAAATTTAAATGTTTTACCTTTAGGGTGATATGATGTCTTAATTGGTATGGATTGGATGGAATCTCATTGGTCTGCTATAAACTCTAAGGAAAACACTGTCAATTTCTTGAATGAGGAAGGTGTTAGACAAGAATTCCAAGGAATTAAGAGGCCTATGAGATTAAGACCAACCACAACCTCCCAATTAGGGAAATGTATTAGGAAAGGCTACCAAATCTACACAGTTCATATGGGGTATACCAACTCTAAGGAGAAAACAAAATCATTAGAGAAATTGCCAATAGTTCAGGACTTTTTTGATGTATTTCTAGAAGAGATATTAGGACTACCACCTAAAATAGATATAGATTTCACAAATGAAATTCCAAGATTTTCCTCAGTTTCCAAGGAACCCTACCGAATGAGCATACTAGAATTGACAGAATTAAAAATTGAACTACAAGAATTACTTGACAAAAAGTACATACGTCCCATCATATCACCTTGGGGATCCCCTGTCCACTTTGTTAATAATAAGAATGGTACTCCAAGAATTTGTACCGATTACTAGCAGCTAAACAAGTTGAATATCAAAAACAAATATCCGCTACCAAGGATTAATGGTCTATTTGATCATGTCAAAGTTGTTACTATATTTTCAAAAATTGACTTGCATTCCAGGTACCATCAAAGAAGGATAAGGGATGAGGATATATGCAAGACTACATTTAGAACTCATTACATACATTATGAATTTTCAGTTTTACCCTTTGGGATAACTAATGCCCCAACCAATTTCATGTGTCTTATGAATAGTATATTTCATCCCTATCTTGACAAATTTGTGTTGATTTTTATTGATGATATCCTGGTATATTAAAAGAATATGGAGGAACATAAGAAGCATCTACAAATAATATTACAATGTTGAGGGAACATCAATTGTATGCCAAATATAGTAAGTGTGAATTCTATAAGGATCAAATACAATACCTGAGACATATTATCACTCAAGAAGGGATGAAATTAGACCCTGAGAAGATTAAAACCATTATGGAGTGGTATGTCCCCAAAAATGTTGCAAACATCTCATACTTTATGAGGTTAGCCGACTATTATCACCATTTCATAGAAGGGTTTTCTAGACTAGCATACCCGCTAACATCATTGCAAAAGAAAGGAAAATATCTTAAATGGAAATCATGATGTCAATACAGTTTTGAATAGCTAAAACCCTTGTTGACCACAACACCTATTCTAAGGATAACAAACCCAGAAAAAAAGAATTTATTTTCTAAACTAATGCATGCCAAGAAGCGGTGGGAGGCATGCTAATGAAAGAAGGCCGAGTAGTGGCCTGTGAATCATGATCTTGAGTTAATTGTGGTAGTCCATACTTTGAAGGTATGGCGACATTATTTATTGGGAAAGAAGTTTATCTTAATGACTGACCACAACATATTGACTAATTTATTTAAGAAATCGAATCTAAATTCTTGCCAAGCATGGTGGACTGCTATTCTGAGTGAGTTTGAATTTGATATAAAGAATTTGAAAGGTAAAGAGAATCGAGTAACAAATAATCTAAGTACAATATTTATTTGCATATATGGTATCAGTTATAATCAATTGAAATTTAATTTTTCTAATCATACTAGAGACGTTGCCTTAAAAGATATTGAATACCATTTCTTATGGAAGTAAGCTAAACAAGAAAGAAACTTGGAAGGGAGGATGGGATATGATAGTAAAATTGATATTTTTTTTTTTTTTTTTATTTTATTTATAAAAATAAAATCTATGTTCCTAATCAACAAATTGTTAAGCGATTTATTTTTGATGAATATCATAGAAATCCATATGTTTCACATCCAAGTTACTAGAAATTAATTACAGCTATAAGAAAATATTACTTATGGCCCTAAATGAAGAAATAAGTGACCTAGTACTTGGCATAATGCTTGGAGTGCTAGCAAGTAAAGTATGAACATCAACACCTAGTAGGTATACACCACCCACGGCTAATTCCTGAATGGAAATGTACAATAATAACATTATATTTTATTACAAGTTTACCTAAGTTAGAAAAGAAAAATGAATCTAGAATGGTGGTGGTAGAAAAATTAACTAAAACTGCACATTTCGTTCCTAAGTAGTCAACCTATAAAGCCATGCAAATTACTGATATATTTATGAGAGAGATCTTCAGATTACATGGAGTACCCAAAATGGTAATTTCTAAGAGGGACATAAAGTTTACCTCCTCTTTATGGAAGGCTCTCTTCATTGGTCTGGGCACCCAAGTATAGTTCGGTATTGCTTACCATCTACAGACGAATGAGAAAACTGAATGAGTGAACCAAGTGCTGGAAGATATGCTCAGAATATATGTGATGCAATCACTTACCAAGTGGGAAGAGTATCTCCACATTGTAGAGTTTGCATATAATAATAGTTATCATGATGCTTTGAAGATGAGTCCATTTAAGGTGTTATATGGATGGAAGTGTAAAACTCTTATCAACTGTAATAATCATGAAGATAAGATGATATTATGGTCTGACAAGTTGAAGGAAATGGAGTATATTGTAAAGAAAGTTCAATTAAATTTAAAATTTGCTCAATATCAATAAAAAAGTTATGTTGGTTAGCGAAGACCTTATTAGGAATTTAAGATAGGAGAGCATGTTTATGTAAGAGTGAAACCCAAAAAAAGTACTCAGAGGTGGGGTGGTTGTGCCAAGTTAGTCCCTTAATTTTGTGGTCCTTTTCAAATTCTTTCCTAGATTAGTCCAGTGGCCTATTAGTTGGCCTTACCTAGTCATATAAGTGTGCATAATGTGTTCCATGTATCCTTGCTAAAGAAGTACATACATGAACTTAGGCATACTGTACATTAGTAATATGTGCAGGTAACATGATTAAGTAAAATAATTATATGAAAATGTTTTGATTGATGTTGTTGAAATATAATAATGATTTTGATGTGTCATTGTAGGTCAAACTGAACGGAGAATCCCTGGTCAAACCCCTATGTATTGTCGATCATAGAGAAACAATTTTATGGAAGCTAGTTATCACCTAGGTTAAAGTGCAATGGAAGCACTTTAGCTCAAAAGAGGCTATTTGGGAGGATGAACAATTTATGTGTGAAACATATCCCAACCTATTCTAAAAGTTAGAAAACACTGAGGATGGTGTTTTAGTCTAGGGTGGGGAGATATAATATCCCTCGGTAAATATGCAACATTGAATAAATTTGTTTTACTATTTACTTGATAGAGTATGGATTATGTTTTTTTTTTTTTCACAAGAACGGTTATGGATTGTATTATTGATTGGCCTAAATGCCAGAATTCTGATTACAATGGGAGTGGACCAGATCCATATAGAATCGACCTCTTGTAGTACTGTGGGGCTTGTATTCCACTTCCAGCTCTTTTTGGGTTTAACAATGGAGCTGATTTCTGTGATTTTCCCAAGCTTGAATATGCAAACAAACTGATTTAGAATCAAACAATAAAACATATCAGCTGAAATGTTTATGGAATTGATCCCATGTTTCATCCCCGTCTCTTATCATTGCCCCAACAGAGAGAAGAACAACTTTATTAGCTTCAGATCTGCTTCTTTGTTGTTGTCTCTCAGTACATGAAAGTATTTCAGGTTTTGGAATAGATTCCCCAAGCTTCTGATTCTATGTATCAACCTTGCTAATCTTAAGTCCCGGGGGGTAGTTTTGGTCACCATGAGTTTTATAATCACTTGGGAGTCCCCAAGAATGATTGCCTCCTTAATTTCCAGATTCAAGCAGCTTGAGACCTTGGTAGGGAGCCAATGCTTCAGCTTGAATGCTGGAATTGATCCCCAGGCCCCAGGCATAGCTGTGGATCAATATGCCTTTAGTGCTTTTAATAGTTCCTCCTGCCCCAGCCTTGCCAGGATTTCCTTTTGTTTCCCCATCAAAGAAGAGAGAATGCGCCTTATGGTTGGGAATCCAGTCTTGAAATTATTCCTTATTTTTCCCCCTTATTTGCCAATCCTCGGGAGAGAAAATGTTTTTGTCAGGTTGACGAAATTGTAGGTTTAAGGAGGACCCCAAAATAGTATCTAGCTGATTGAGATTCGAGTCATATTTTTTATCTTCCAGGCATTCTTTTAACTGTAACTTTATCTTAGCTGCTACCACCTTGATATCGTGCTAGATGTTTCTGAAAATTCTGTTGTTTCGCTCTAGCCAGATCTGCCAGCAACAAATTTTGAGGAGAGAAGACCAAGCCACTTTAATCACTTTGTTTTTGGGGGGGGGGACTGGGATATCTATTCTGCCAGTTAGTGAAAATATTAGTTATAAAGGCAGGAAGTTCGAAATTGGGGTTCCAATGGTCCATCAACTCTCTCCAGACTTGCATGGCAAAGTTGCATTTTAAAACGATATGCGTGACACATTCCGCCTTCTCTCTACACAGGGAGCACCTAGACGGGCCATAGAATCAACGCCTTTGCAGGTTGTTGTCAGTGAGAATTTTTCTGTGGCATAGGAGCCAACTGAACATGTCGATCTTGGGCAGTGAGGGGATGTCCCAAACTGTCTTCCACGGAATCGGATCAAGAGGGACGTTTGGAATTGAAGCGAGATTCGTGTAGCCATGGGAAACAATGTAACCCACAATTAAAGATCCCCAGCCATGCCTATCTTTTCTGCGGATGTGCGAGGGGGCAGCTCCATTTAGCATGACACGAAGGTAGATGGAGTTTTGAAGGAGATTCGAAGGTAGATCAATGAAGCTCTAGCCAGCCCAACGCGTCCCTTCCCACATGGAAATATCCCACAACGTGGATTTACCTGAATCTGTTAGCCAATCTCTCATGCCTTCATGGAGGGGTAGTCACCGATTGGATCGCAATCCATGATGCGATCTGTCCAGATATTGATTTTTTTCCCATTTCCAGGGATCCAGTAGGCCTTGGAGCGGATCAGAGGGATAGCTTTGGAGCAGAGTCTAGCAAATGAAGAGGTGCCTTGGGGGAGAGGCCCATCTAGACATCTTGCCCTCTCGCCTTTGAAGTATTTCCTCCAAAGCGCTAGCTAGGCCCAGCTAGGCTTGGGCACAATGATTTTCCAGAGAAGCTTGGTTCCCATGGCAATGTTCTGCAGGGGTAGTTTCTTGAAATTTAGACCTCCCTCCATCTGAGGCTTGAGGACTGTCTCCCAATTGACAAGAGGGATTTTCCTCTCATTTTGTTTTCCCTCCTTCCAGAAGAAATTTCGAATGTGTTGGTCCATTTTCTGAAGAATGCCGACTGGAGCTAGGAGCACTAAGAACTGAAATAAGGGGAGACTGCAGAGGACGACTTTGATAAGAACTGACTTGCCTGCAATATTTAGCTAGTTATATGCCCATGCCTGGAGTTTGATCTTGAATTTTTCTATTTGTGGAAGCCAATCCCTACTATAGGCACGCTTGAGAAAGATAGGAAGCCCAAGGTACTTAAACGAGGTCCATACTGAGGAGGCAACAAATCCTAAGCATCTGGCAATGGAATTTAGCAGAGAGGGCATGGTATTCTAGCAGTAGATGTGACACTTTCCCTTGTTGAGACTACTTCCAGACCTCCTGCAAAACTCATCAAGAGCCTCTTTGAATCTGTTGGCAGAGTGGATCGAGGCAGCCCCAAGAAGCAGGGTATCGTCTGCAAACAGGGCATGGTTTATGTTCTGTACTCCCCTCGCAATGCAAATCCCTGGAATCTCGTGCTCTTGCATTTTTTTATTTAAGTGAAAGCTGAGAATGGAGGCTTGAATAACAAATAGCAGAGGGGACAGGGGGCAACCCTTCCTTAGTCCTCTTGAAGCTTTAAAGAAACCAGTAGCTCTGCCATTAACAAGAGGAGCTATCCATGGCTTCGAGATGCAAGCCCGGATCCAATTTATAAAGCTCTCTCCAAATCAAAATTTTTGCAAAACATTCAATAGAAAGCTATGTCTAACACGATCGAAAACATTTGCTAAGTCTAGTTTAATGGCCATACCTTTTTCCTTGCGCTGCTGGCTTGAGAGGATTGCCTCTTGAACTAAAATGAAGTTGTCCACCAGCTGTCTTCCATGAATGAAGCCCCCTTGATTCTCTGGAATGATTTTAGGGAGAATGTGCTTCAGCCTGTTAGCAATGATTTTGGTGATCAGTTTATAGCCAATGTTACAGAGAGATGTGGGACGAAATGCGTTGAAGGAGTTGGTGCCCTTCTCCTTAGGGATAAGAGCAAGGAACGAGGAATTAGTGTTTCCTCCAATTTTTTGACAGGCTTGTGATTTTTGAACCATTTTATAGAGATCTTTTCCCACAATGTGCCAGCAGGAATGGAGAAACCTGGCGGAGAAACCATCAGGACCTAGAGCTTTATTTGGGTCCATCGCAAAGAGAGTGCTTTTGACCTCATCCATAGTGACTTTGACTTCTAGATGGTGATTCATCTCAACTGAGATTGAAGGGGGAACCCCGTCCAGAAGACAAGAGTTCTGAGTCGCATTCACCTCTTCGTTGTACAGGTTTTGGAAGTGGAGAAAGGCTACTTGCTTGATGCCTGTAAAGTCTTTGTGGATAGTAGATTGTTCTTTAATTTCAGCTATGTAGTTGAAATTTTTTCTGGATTGAGTTTTTTTGTGGAAATATGAAGAGTTTCTATCTCTTGCTTTGAGCCAAAGGCAACGAGATTTAATCCTCCATGTTTCCTCTTCGTCCAGGCAGGCTTTATGATATTGCTGTTGGAGTTGGACCTCTTTGTCAAGAATTTCTTTAGTCATGTATTCCTCCTCCGAGAGCAGATGGTGGGCATCTAGCTGACTTTGGATCTTTTTCCTTTCAGCTGCTAGGTTAGGAAGAGTTTTGGCCCAACACTTTAGGGCAGATTTCACTCTTCTGAGTTTTTCTTCCCATATGAAGAATGGAGATCCATTTACTGGTTCAGACCAACTTTCCTTGACTATCTGCAAAAAGCTAGGTTCGTTGATCCAGAGAGGGCTGAACTTGAAGGGGATGGGGTCAAGATCAGAGAGAGCCCGGAGGATCAGCTTGATAGGATTGTGATCAGAGGTGCTCCAAGGAAGGATATGCATACTAGCGTCTAAACCAAGCAAAAGGAAGGAGCTTTGAACAAAAAATCTATCCAGCCTTGCTGCAATATGACCAGGCCCTATTGTTTTATTTGACCACGTGTACTTACCAGACACAGGCTTGATATCTAACAGATCCCAATCTTGTAGGAGATCCTCTGCCCATTCCCTCACCGGGTCTCGCAATGCTTCCTCCATGCTTTTCTGAGGAGTGCAGTGTGAGGTTTAGATCTCCTGCGATAATGGTGTTTTCTAGATTGCCCAGATCTACTTGATTTCTTATTGAGGCCCAGCAGGTCTTTTTTTCTCTAGCATTGACCGGCACATAAAAATTGAAGAGGCAAAAGGTTTCTTTAGTAACTAAATGCTGCATCTTTAGCATCAACCAGTGGGTATTTGAAATCTCAGTTATTAGTGAAAAGTTGTTGTCGTTCCAAAGAGTTCCCAACCCTCCTAAGGCTCCTCGGGCTGAGACAGCTGCTGCTTTGCTCTTATTCCAGAGTTTTTTACTTGAGTGGAGGAAGTATGAATCCTCCATCTTAGTCTCCTAGAGAAGGAGTATGTCCGGGGCTTCTATTCTTATTAAATTTCTAATAGCCTCTTCTTTGATTTTGCTCCCCATACCCCTACAGTTCCAGGAGATTATTTTCATTATTTACCTTTGCTTTGCTCAGCTCCCTTGGAGCCTTGATGCTGGTTTATTGCCATCCTCGGCTTTTTTGCTAACAACCTCTCTAAAGTTGGTTGGCTGCCTTGCAACTTGTCCTTGTATGTTTCGTACTCCCTTTTCTCCCGATCTGTTTTGCGCCCTCTTGTAGATCTCCTTACAGAGGTTTGGGAATTTCCTATTTCTCCTTCCTCCTTCGAGTCTTCTGATTCTTTTTCCTCTTCCTCAACTTCATCTGGGGTTCCTTTTGAGCTTTCTGCAACGCCTGAGTCCTTGGAAATATTGGGCTGACTACCTTTCTCTGGAGTCGCTGATTTTTGGACCATGACTTCATGGGTGTCCTCTGGTTGAGAGCTAAGAGGATTGAACCTATTTCGTGAGGCAGTCTTAGGTGGGATCTGCTGAGCAGGGTCCTGATGAGGACCTTTGCCATTAGTGCCTCCCTCCTTCTGTGTCTTAAGAGAAGATTTAGATCGTTTGACTTGGTTCCAGCTGTCCTCCTTCCCTTGCACCATTTCAATATTGGACAGGCAGCTTCTGGCGAAGTGGCCATAAACTTGGCATTTCCGGCATTTGAAGGGAAACTATTCATAGTCTAGCTTTTGCATATGCGTCCAACTTCCTACCTTGATATTGATGGCCTGTGGAAGTCCCACCTCCAGATCTACATCTACACAGATCCTGGCACAATCATATTGGTCCTTGTTATTCGCTCGATCTATGAATTTCCCCAGGGCATTTCCAATGTGCATCAAAGAGTCCCAATTCCAGCAATGCACTGGGAGGTTTGGAAGCATAACCCACACTGGGACAACTTTGGGTACATCTACTGCTGGATCGAAGTCCGGAGTCCATTTATTCAGGTACAGACCCTGAGGGCCCATGAAGTAGGGGCCATTTCGAAAGCTCAAGCCTTTGTCGTCCTTTGAAGTGAATTCAAAGAGGAAGAATCCTCGCCCCAGAAAGTAAGAGGTCACACTTTCTTTGATCAACAGCGCCTAGTTTCTGTTGACCTAGCTCTCAGTGGATTTGGCGGATGGCCATAGTCCAGTGAACTGGCCGATAAGAGCTCGCTCACACAAAGACAATGCAACCTGAATAAAGGTTTCTGGAGGAAGAGAGATCTCTGGAATATCATCCAGTTTCTTGACGAATTTCGTAGCTTCGACATTCTTCTTCTTTTGGAGTCCTTCCAAGAGCCGGTTAAAAGCCTCAAATGATGAGATCGGTGGAGGGGGAGGGGAAATAGGCGCTTGGAGCGTGCCCAACAACTCCATGGATGCAAGCCCAAAGGGGAGCCTGCCAAAAAGGATCAGGGAGCAGCTCTAAACTCGATGGATCAGGTCGACCGCAGGGTGGGGAGGAGCTTCGTGCGGACACACCCACAGTGAGCTGGGCGGAAGAGTGTGGGCTCACGCGCTGCCTGCAGAATGCACGAGGAGCGGATCTCAGGGGGAGCGGAGGGCTAGCTTGATCTCTTAGAGCCGCAGCTGGTTTCAATTATGTAGATTCGTCGATAGAGTATGGATTATGTTAAAATAACTAATTGAATAAATTATAAATATGAATGTTAAAATTTAATCAAAAAATAATTTAAAAGGTCAGCCATAAAATTATGGGAAAAGTAATGTGAAAGTAAGTTTTATATTCAAAACAGTTGAAGACAGTTATGGGTAGGGATAGTTACACACTTGACCTCCTTCCCTTGAGATAAAATATCTCAGATGGGAAAAGGAAGAAGATAGAGAAAAAATATACGTGAGGAAACCTTGGAGGAGAAACTTTGTAATACGATTGAACCTATGATATGACACTATAGAGGGAGGTAGGACACTGCCAATAATAGACTTATTGAGCTGGTTGGCGAGTGGAACTCTATGTAAAAAACCTAAACTAAAGTTTGATGAGTCAGGCGGTATTCAGTGAACCTATTAAGGTTCTCAATTTGAACTTGTTCTAGATATGAAGATGCCTCAGGGGGAGTACCGACGATGTTACTAGTTCTCATAGGTTGGGAGGAACATTCCTTCACCTGTAGTTTTTTGGCTGTATGGAAGTAGAAACATATAAGTATTGAGGAAACATGTTCTATTTATTAGTTATTGTTTTCTGCAAATGTGAAATTTGTTATTGTTTGTAAGGAATACAAACTCTGAGGTATGTTTGCATTTATGCTTATACTATCTCAAGAAGAAATATTATATTGAAAAGTGGGGTGAAAAACACTGTACTTATGTGTAAAGTGTGAAATTTTAAAATATAATAGGAATATAATATAAATAATCTCAAAGAGTGGACAATAGTTATAATGATTGACATGGTCAATAGGATCAGAGGTTAAAACAAATCACTCTATGGACGTTTGGGTTAGTTCTTGGGCTAGGATGACATGTAAGCTAAGATGGGTGTTTTGAAAGAATACATGGAAGGTTTGAAGGAAGGTTTGACAAAGTTGTTTCAAGAAATGCTTCCAGGTGTTGATAAGGTAATCCATGAAAATCATGATGAGGACAAAAGGAATATGAATTATGATTTTATAGACTCTAATGTGGGGTTTAAGAACCGTCGCATTCCAAAGATAGATATGAGGAAGTTTGATGGAAAGGATCTAGTAACATGGATACTACAAATGGAGCAATATTTTGATCTACAGGATGTGCAACCATCATAAAAGTTACGTATTGCATCTCTATATTTCGAACTCAATCAGTTTGTATGGTATAGCTGGATTTCTTCTTGTAAACCACTTGTTACCTAGTCAATTTTTACGGAGGAAATGTGTTAAATTGGAAACTAGGGCCAAACTCCATGTGGGTCGGCTTATTTATGGCAGCTGATATATTTATTGGATCCCTCTCATCGAGAGGTGTAGGATTGATCCAAAGATCATCTGATTCCGATAAGTATTTATGGAGATATGAATTTATTTTGTTTATATAATTATTATCAAGCCGACCAGCTCTTATGTAGGCTCTAGAAGCCCAACCGACGTGTCTATTCATCATCCTTGTTTTGGTATAAATAGATGAGGATTTGATATCATTTGTACACATTATTGAGGTAATCTCCTCCTCTCCATGTCTTGGGTTTTTGGAGAAGGAGTGAGACACCAAGAATAAGACGCTGGCCAATGATGCCCTAGCTCTAAAGCACAGCTATGGAGCAGCCCTAGAAACTGTCATACAATTAAGGAGAAATATCTCATTATAGTCATGTCCAAGAAGAAGCCTAAGCTGGTATGGTACAACAAGACAAAGGTTTTTAGCCGCAGTCAAAACGTAAGGCACAGCCCAAGCATAACTCGAGTATCCGCATTGAGTTGAGTAGCTACAATGAAGGGTAGCCGCAGCAATATGATGAAACCCTATACACTGATCATGAAGACTCATACGCAGTCTTGGGTGCCACAGTGATCAAGCCGCAATGATGAAGAGGTCATTACGTATGATACAATCGTATGATATAGTCACAGAGGAAGCACAACATTCACGATATATACGACACCTTAATTATGCACAACATACAGTCACACAGGTGGTATATACGCACTTCATGATACATCATGCATGAAATTATGTATATGCCACACAGTGATAACACAATATATATATATATTGGAACGCAACTATATATACTGTACCACGCAAAGTCAACTACAGTGAAGGAAAGAAAAGAGCGTGGATGTATACACGCTGTCATACCACGCAGCCCTAATCTGCTTCGGTTATAACTACAGTGATACGTTGGTTATGAAGAACGCTACACAGTGATACGTTGGTTATGAAAAACGTTGGACAGTGATACGCTGGTTAAGAAGACACTATAAACGTTGGTTAAGAAGACACACATAAACGATGTTCAAAACTAATACGCAGCCCTGATCACACAACTAACCCTATATGACAAACAATGGGACTGCATGGAGGATTCTAGAACTATAGCCTAGCTGCTTTGCTAGGCTGCAAGCCATAGCAAGCAGCTAAGGCTGATGTGCATATGGTTTTATGGTGAAGCATCATGAAGTTATAACAACAGCATGATGGGTAGCATAAATGCATGAGGACATGGAGCATGGACAACATCATGATGACTGAGATCATAAGCATGGCAACATGATAGATGAGATCATGAGCAGCATGATGAATGAGCATTGTGATCAATAAGATCATTGACATGAAGGGCAACATGATGATGGATAAGGTCATGGACATGGGAAGCATGATGATAATCATGATTAGTGCAGCATGGTGCAATATGCAGTGGTGCAGTGAGTGAACCAAGATGTAGCACTATGATAAGTGAAGGAGTCACCTTGAGAATCAGTTGAAGCAGAATGTTTTCAACTGATCTCATCATTATATGAAAAGATCTATGCCTGATCTAGATAAGTCAAAGTGTTGACTTCTGTTGTAAATGTACTCTCTCTCTCTCTCTCTTTGCTGAACTTTGAAGATAAAAGAAGATTTGATCAAAGGGTTTCCCCACACATTGTGGGGTTTGTCCCTGGCTCGCGCCACATCTTGTGTCCTCTTGTCTTGGCTTGTCTTTTGCGTTTTATATTTATGTTCTATCTGCAGTTTATCATAATGCTGATGTGATTGCTAACTATGAAAATTTAAATAAATTGCTCTAGCATAGAACATACCATAACTTAACATGGTATCAGAGCTGAGGTGAAGACAATTCCCAAGCAAGAGTGAAAGAGCAATCACCGAAGACAGTTGGGACAAGACAGAAGGATCAATGGGTTCCTCATAATTCACCTAGGGTGAAGTCAACGCAGAGAATATTATCAGAATGGCGCAGCGGAAGTTTCTGGTGGCCCATCTAATGATCACTTCATTGGGAAGTTCGGATCTAAGGGTGGAAGGAAAGGTGGATGCCTTGTTGAAATAAGTTTGGCGGTTGTACATGGCAGAGACACATCCCTTGATGAAGATAAAAATCATTCCTGGGACATCTTCAATGATCAAAGGAATGACTAGTAATGCAGGTCATCAAGGAAATGGTCGACTCTTCCACGAAAGCAAGGAACCCTAGAATCCCTTTTATGTACCTGATCGCAAGAAGAACCCGATGTCCATCTCGGAAATGGAATTCAAAGGTTACAGGATGGCACTTATCGGTGGAAAGGTACGTGTTTGAAAATATATCTTGCAAAGATGTTTTGAGTTCTGGGTTGTATCAAGTTGCAGGAAGTCCACTAGGGACCATGTCCTTTGACTCAACACCAGAGGTCTATGAGTCAGATGGTGACTTGGATGCTTGAATTCAAAAAGGAGCATGAAGGTACATGTCTGAATGAACTAAAGGAAAATATTATAAGGGGGCCATTCCCCTCATGCAGCAGGTCCACAGGCTTGGAACAACCTGAGGAGTTTGAGACTCATGATCACGAATCTCATGTATACAGGTGGAAGAAAGCCCTCTATGGCTTGAAGAAAAACACCTCGGGCGTAGTATGAGAGAATTGATAGTTATTTAATGTAGCTGAGATTCACTAGGAGTGAAACTGATCCAAACCGTTACTCGAAGGTTGTGGATGATAAACCTCTCATACTGGCACCTATGTCTAACAGTTACAAACCCTCTCATTTATAGGAGACAGAGGGAGTTGGATTCTGAATGTGGAAAGATAAGCTGCAATCCTATGACTACCTCGAGGATCTTAACTTTCAAGAAGTTATGTGGTAGTGATGTTGGACTTGATTTGGGAAATGCCTCTGAGTTTCATAAACTCATTCGTGAACCTACGTCCGGACATCTGTGTTGCAGTTAGCATGATGAGCTCATATTTGGTTGAGCCTCACTGGATTGTTGCCAAGAATCTTATGAGATATCTTCAGGGCGCAATCTCTCATGGATTGAGATACACTGCCAGAAATATGAAACCACATGATTATTCGAATGATTAGTGGGCAGGCAGTATGGAGGATCACTAGAGCACTTCTCAGTGTTCTATCTCTTTGGAATCTTCCTTGATATCCCAGATGAGCACCACCAAGGCCGAATACATTGCTGATAGTATAGCCTTCTGTGAGGCAGTCTGGTTGCTGAAGCTCTTCAGTGAGCTGTTTGTACACATGATGAATACCACTGTGATTCTCTATGACAACCAGAGGTGGGATTCGATTATTGAGGAATCCCGTATTCGTCGATTGCTCTAGCAGATAGACATCATCTGGGATATGGTAAGTCGATGAGAAAGGAGGCTCCATCGCATTAAGATGATGTACAGGTTGATACACCTTGTCAAAGCCCTGAGGAAAGATCTAATCTATGATTTTCCCAACGACTGGAGTCGGCCAAGAAACCCTTGTACAGGGTCTTGCATTTTGCATACATTTTGCTTTGGATCTTGAGGGCTTTCGGTTCGTACTGGAAGCACATATGACACAGGGTGACTCACCCTCCCCTGGTTGGTGCGACTGGAACAAGATGATTTGATTTCTTGTTGAACAAGATGATTCACTCTCTTGTGGAATAGGATGATTCGCTCTCCATTGTAGCAGGATTGATGTGTTCTCCTGTGAGGCCTGGATTGATGTGTTCTCCATGGCAGCCTGGATTGATGTGTTCTCCATGGCGATTGTAGTAGGAGTTGTACCATACTATGATGTTGACTTCGGGTCGGTTGAGACTGGTCTGGGACCAATGGTACATACTCCGAGACTGACTTCGTGTCAGTGCAGTACTGGTCTGGGACCAGTGAAAGTGGTACATACTATGACGCTGACTTCGGGTCGGCTGAGATTGGTCTGGGACCAGTGGTACACTCTCTGAAACTGCGATACTGGTCTGAGACCAGTGGTAGGAGTGATACTTACTATGAAGCTGACTTCAGGTCAGCTGAGACTGGTCTGGGACTAGTGGTACGCACTCTGATTGATGTAGGATTGATGTGTTCTTCTATGAGGACAAGATTGATTAGTTCTCCTGTCGAGGCATCCTACCCATGCAGTCTGGGACTCATGGGAAGTACCTCTCATCTGATCCAATGGTGGGAAATGAAGTTAGGGACATAGTAGTACCGATGGGCGCATTGTTGTATCTATCGTACTCCCTACGCTAGGATGACCTCCATTGATCTGGATCAATATAGGTCTGGGACCAGTGGAGGAGTTGTACCATACTATGACGCTGACTTCGGGTCGGTTGAGACTAGTCTGGGACCAGTGGTACATACTCTGAGACTAACTTCGTGTCAGTGCAGTACTGGTCTGGGACCAGTGAGAGTGGTACATACTATGATGCTGAATTCGGGTCGGTTGAGACTGGTCTGGGACCAGTGGTACACTCTCTGAGACTGCGATACTGGTCTGGGACCAGTAGTAGGAGTGGTACCTACTATGACGCTAACTTTGGGTCGGTTGAGACTGGTCTGGGACTAGTGGTATGCACTTTGTGACTGACTTCAGGTCAGTGGAGAATGGTATGAGACATTCTCGATCAATTCTTCTTCTTCATAGTTCAGCAGAGGAGAGCAGAGCTAGCAGAGCTGAGCAGAGATAGCAGAGCTGAGCTGAGCCAGCAGAGCAGAGCTGAGTAGAGCAGAGCTAGTAGAGCTGAGCTGAGCAGAGCAGAGCTGAGTTGAGCCAGCAAAGCAGAGCTGAGCAGAGCAGAGCAGAGCTAGCAGAGATGAGCAGAGCTAGCATAGTTGAGCTGAGCAGAGCTAGGCAGAGCAGTGCAAGGCACTAGTGGCCGAGATAGTACAGTTGGACATGG
>APFE031143244.1:17757-44007 GCA_000404065.3 Pinus taeda | reverse complement strand
CCCCTTGATTTTTTAGATTTGTATTGGGCTTCCTCCTCTTCCCTTATGTATTTGGCTCTATCTGCTACTGACACAGCTACACAAGTTTTGATTCCTATTTGTTTATCTCCATCCCATGGCCTTTTCCCGCAGAGGTGTTTTCTGGCATGGGTGTATGAACTTGTGTAATTATTGTTGCAATGGGGGCAATGAAATTTCCACAACCCTAAACCCTAAACCCTAAACCCTAAACCCCTAAACCCTAAACCCTAAACCCTAAATATTTTAATATTTAAAATTAAATATTCTTTACCATGCACCTAATACCATGCACTCAAAATACCATGTACCAAATACCATGCACTTGCCCTGTCCGCTTTTGCTATATAAGGACAACAAGTAGCTCATTTTCTTTGTATCACTGATGAGTCCCATTGTGGACGAAACTAGTTTGGTTAACACAAAGATCTGTTTCTTGTTTATTATGTGTTTTGCATAATCTTGTCCTTAAGCATTTTGTTTTCTTGCAATTTTCTTGTTTTTGCAACTCTTGCAATTTTGCAACTCTTGCAACTTTTGCAACTTTTGCAATTTTTGCAAGTTTAGGGTTTCTGGCAATTTCTTCACGTGTAACTTGGTGTTAGTTTCGGTTTTGTTCCCGCCTTACTCTCTTTGTTGCTTTAGCCCTAAACCCTAAACCCTAAACTGCATGGAGAATTCCAGCGTTACCCTTTGCTACAACATATTCCCAAGCCCTTGATTTGTTGGTGAAATCCGCGCAAAATCAGGACTTTTTACATGAGCAGTTCCGACCCCCGGCCATGATCTTCTTCAGGAGCAGTGCATATTTCTTCCAGGAGCAGTACATGTTTTTTCAGCTTTGTGCATGAGGAGTTGTGCTATTTTTTATATTTTTATATTTATTTAAATATTTAAATATTATTTTTAAATATTTTAATATTTAAAATTAAATATTCTTTACCATGCACCTAATACCATGCACTCAAAATACCATGTACCAAATACCATGCACTTGCCCTGTCCACTTTTGCTATATAAGGACAACAATTAGCTCATTTTCTTTGTATCACTGATGAGTCCCGTTGTGGACGAAACTAGTTTGGTTAATACAAAGATCTGTTTCTTGTTTATTATGTGTTTTGCATAAGCTTTTGTCCTTAAGCATTTTGTTTTCTTGCAATTTTCTTGTTTTGCAACTCTTGCAATTTTGCAACTTTTGCAACTTTTGCAATTTTTGCAAGTTTAGGGTTTCTGGCAATTTCTTCATGTGTAACTTGGTGTTAGTTTCGGTTTTGTTCCCGCCTTACTCTCTTTGTTGCTTTAGCCCTAATCCAAGTCCATGGCGAGGAACCATACAGATTTTACTGGCCCGGTTACCAGATCCAGGTCTGCTTCCCATCAATCTATCGATCTTGATCCTCCTGAGCAAGATTCTGCCATGAGCAAGCTCGATAATATTGTGCAGCAATTCATCCTGGAAAATGCTCTTTCTCCTCAAGAGATTGAGCTTGCTTTTGAAAGTTTTGCTAAGCATGCTGGTCAGCGGATTCTTATTGCAGATTGGAATCCCGTTTTTCCTACAGCTGATAATGAGGGTACTGTGCATCCCCTTCCAGATACTGCGCAACATCCTTCCAGAACTGCGCAGCCTCCTCCTGGCTCTACGCATTTCCCTTCAGCTACTGCGCAGGCTCCTCCTACTGCGCAGAGGGGTCCTTCTGTCTCATTCGTCCAGCCGGAATCTTCTACAGCTGGCCAGCCTCCAGCAAATGAAGAAATTTCGCCTATGTCGAATTCATGGACCGAAGTAATTTCATGTGCAGTTAAAGATTTCAAAAAGCCACTGAAATCTTGCTTAGATCTCAGTCGCTAGTTGAGAAATTGCAAGCTCTTCAGCAAGACAACCGTGTTATTCAAAGCCTTATGGTTAAAACTCTGGGTCTTGTGGCTTCCGATCCTGATACTAATGATGCTCTTAAATCAGGTCTTGAAGCTCTTACTGCCAGATACAGAAGAGATTGCCATGAATTCTACCTTCGGCATGAGCAATCTATTGTGGAGCAAAATGAAGCTAGGGTTTCTCAACTTGCTTCAGATTTTCAAAATCAGCTTCACCAGCTTGCCATGCCCTTCCAGCATATTCAGTTCACTAGCTCTTCCGGTCCGGTTCATGGCAGCAATATTGCTGCTCATTGGACTTCACTTGCCTTGTCTTCTTACAATCGACAAGTCAATGAATTCCAAATTGAGCTAGTTGAACGTCGTTCTGCCAGAAATGCTGCTCAAGCTGCCCGAAATGCCGCTCGGGAAGAATTAGCTAAGCAAGCTAATGATATTCCCCGAGAAGAGGCCATTTCTGTTTTGGTCCAGAGGGAAGTTGCTAAATCTCTCCAGGCTCAGAAACAGAAAATTGATGCCACTTTGAAGCCTTTGCAAGATCAGCTTGCTTATCTTATTGAGCTTCAATCACCGGCATTTCACCTCCTCCTCGGCAGCAGCAACGGCAGCAACACAAGCAGCAGCAGTAGCACCGCAGACAGCCCCAACAACGTCAGCAACAAGGCCAGCCTCCACAACAGCAACAGCAGCAGCAGCAGCCTCTGCGCAGTCAAAAGAGGCCTCTACGCAGTCAGTGCCAGCAACTGCGCAGTCAGCCTCAGCAACTGCCCAGCCAGCCTCAGAGGCAGCAGCAGCAGCAGTTTCCCCAGGGTTAGCAATCGCGGCCAAAAAACGGGATGGGCAGGGGGCGGTTTCACCGAGGAATTCGCTCCACTCAATCTGTTGCTGGGCAGTCGGCTTCCATTCCAAACCAGCCTTTCCAGAACACTGGTTTGAACCCGGAAGCTGCCCCATTTGCGCCACAGCGGCAAGATGTGCATCAAATTCCTGCAAGAGTCAAGGGGAAAAGCAAGGCTCCCTTCGTGTAAGCAAATCCCGTCATCTTTTTTGGTTGCCCTCCATTAGCCCCGCTTCTTATTTGGCTTATATGATTGGAAAAATGACCCCTTCCCAGATTGATCGTCAAATTAGCAATCTTGCTATTCACAATCTCTGTATTGTCCCTCTTTCCTTCAGCCAAACCAAATTGCTGGGCCTAGGGCACAAATACATCCGTCGGCCTCCTCCCATGGCCATTGATGACATCCTTAAGGAATATGCCTATTTCTCTCGTCTCTGTCGTCTCAGAAGGTTTTTTAGACTTTTTGTAGATGAAACCTATAATCCTTTTCGCTTACCAAACCCTACCTGGAAGCCTCCGATTAATGATCCAGACCTTAACCGTTCTCTTCAGATTGGCCTTTCCATCCTTAAAGACCGCATTGCCTCTGTCCATTTTGCCACCAAACCCAGATTCTCTAGATCCCAGTTGCTTGCACTAAGGAGCCTTCGCCGACTCCCTATTGTAATCAAACCAGCAGATAAGAACCTGGGGATTGTTGTGCTTGATAGAGATAGTTATGTTGTCGAGGCTCACCGGCAACTCTCTGATATCAATGTTTACAGACAGTATGCAACAGTTCCATGGATGGTCATCAGCAGGTCTCTTAGGCAGCTTCAAGCAAGATACCGAAATCTTCTTTCAGTTCAGCAGTGGGAGTATATAATGCAAGTTAAGCCTCAACATGCCAAAGCTTGTAGGCTTTACTTCATTTGGAAAATCCACAAAAACCCTCATGTCGGTAGGCCTATTTGTGCTTACAACGGGTTTATGTTGGAACCTCTTTCCAAATTCTTGCATTATAAACTTCTCAGCACCTTACTTGCTCAACCCAATCATCTTCCAGATTCTCTTACTTTATTGCAGGATATTGAATCCAAGCGTTTTGCTCCCGATTCATTTCTTGTAACCTTTGATGTAGAATCTCTTTACCCTAGCATTCCCACTCAGGAAGGCTTGCATGCCTTACAGGATATGCTTGAGCATAGTACTGCTGATTTCTTCACTCTAGATGATGTCAATTTCCTGGTTAGTGCAACAGAATTGGTACTTAAGTGGCACTTCTTGCAGTTTGATGGCTCTTTTTATCGGCAAATCAGAGGCACTGCCATGGGCAACAACTTTGCTGTAGTTTATGCTTGCCTCTTTCTTTGCCACCTTGAGCAAGAAGTCTTCAGAAGATTTCCAGCTCCAGAGATTCAGCTCTTCAGACGCTTCATCGACGATGGTTGCATGGTTTGGAATGGCTCCAGAGACAGATTGGTTCAGTTCTTGGATTGCTACCAGTCCATTTATCCCGAGCACATTCGCATCACTTACTGCATCTCATCATCCAACATTAACATTTTGGACATTGTGCTTTTCAAAGGACTTGATTTCCATACCTCCGGAAGGCTTTCCACTCGATGTTTCCAGAAACCACTGAATGCCTACCAGTATATTCCTTTTACTTCCTGGCATCCTAAGCACCAGAAAGTAGCATTCATGTTTAATGAGCTACAGAGGTATCTTCTTCGAGAGAGTACTGAGTTGGGTTTTCTTGAACTCAGATGGGCATTTTACGGCAGGCTTCGGTCGAGGGGCTATCCATCGGATTTCCTACAGGCATGTTTTGCCAAAGTTCATTGGAATCAAAGGGTTGCTCTAATGCAGCAGGTCTATGCACGAGGTCCTCTTCACTCTCTTGGCCTCAAAAGGGCCCCCTTGGTGTTGAAGCTGGACTTTTGTGAAGCCACTCGTGCTTTGAACCTTGGGGGTTCCCTAAACCCTAAACTGCATGGAGAATTCCAGCGTTACCCTTTGCTACAACATATTCCCAAGCCCTTGATGTGTTGGCGAAATCCGCGCAAAATTGGGACTTTTTACATGCGCAGTTCCGATCCCCGACCATGATCTTCTTCAGGAGCAGTGCATATTTCCTCCAGGAGCAGTACATGTTTTTTCAGCTTTGTGCATGAGGAGTTGTGCTATTTTTTATATTTTTATATTTATTTTAAATATTTTAATATTTATTTTAAATATTTTAATATTTAAAATTAAATATTCTTTACCATGCACCTAATACCATGCACTCAAAATACCATGTACCAAATACCATGCACTTGCCATGTCCGCTTTTGCTATATAAGGACAACAAGTAGCTCATTTTCTTTGTATCACTGATGAGTCGCGTTGTGGACGAAACTAGTTTGGTTAATACAAAGATCTGTTTCTTGTTTATTATGTGTTTTGCATAATCTTGTCCTTAAGCATTTTGTTTTCTTGCAATTTTCTTGTTTTGCAACTCTTGCAATTTTGCAACTTTTGCAACTTTTGCAATTTTTGCAAGTTTAGGGTATCTGGCAATTTCTTCACGTGTAACTTGGTGTTAGTTTCGGTTTTGTTCCCGCTTTACTCTCTTTGTTGCTTTAACCCTAAACCCTAAACCCTAAAACCTAAAACCCTAAACCCTAAACCCCCAAACCCCAAACCCCAAAACCCTAAACCCCAAAACCCCAAACCCTAAAACCCTAAACCCTAAAAAAAATCCTAAACCCTAAACCCTAAAAAAACCCTAAAACCCTACACCCTAAACCCTAAACCCTTAACCCCTTAACCCCTGAAACCCTAAACCCCTAAATCCTAAACCCTAAAACCCTAAACCCTAAACCCTAAACCCTAAACCCCTAAAATCTAAACCCTAAACCCTAAACCGTAAGCCCTTAAACCCTTAAACCCTAAAACCTAAACCCTAAACCCTAAAGCCGCCTTACTCTCTTTGTTGCTTTCCCTAAACCCTAAACCCTAAACCCTAAATCCTAAACTGCATGGAAAATTCTAGCGTTACCCTTTGCTACAACATATTCCCAAGCCCTTGATTTGTTGGCGAAATCCGCGCAAAATCGGGACCTTTTACATGAGCAATTTCGACCCCCGGCCATGATATTCTTCAGGAGCAGTGCATATTTCTTCCAGGAGCAGTACGTGTTTTTTCAGCTTTGTGCATGAGGAGTTGTGCTATTTTTTATATTTTATATTTTAAATATTTTAATATTTATTTTTAATATTTTAATATTTAAAATTAAATATTCTTTACCATGCACCTAATACCATGCACTCAAAATACCATGTACCAAATACCACGCACTTGCCCTGTCTGCTTTTGCTATATAAGGACAGCAAGTAGCTCATTTTCTTTGTATCACTGATGAGTCTCGTTGTGGACGAAACTAGTTTGGTTAATACAAAGATCTGTTTCTTGTTTATTATGTTTTTTACATAATCTTGTCCTTAAGCATTTTGTTTTCTTGCAATTTTCTTGTTTTGCAACTCTTGCAATTGTGCAACTTTTGCAACTTTTGCAATTTTTTGCAAGTTTTTCATTTCTGGCAATTTCTTCACGTGTAACTTGGTGCTAGTTTCGATTTTGTTCCCGCCTTACTCTCTTTGTTGCTTTAGCCCTAATCCAAGTCCATGGCGAGGAACCATACAGATTTTACTGGCCCGGTTACCAGATCCAGGTCTGCTTCTCATCAATCTATCGATCTTGATCCTCTTGAGCAAGATTCTGCCATGAGCAAGCTCGATAATATTGTGCAGTAATTCATCCTGGAAAATGCTCTTTCTCCTCAAGAGATTGAGCTTGCTTTTGAAAGTTTTGCTAAGCGTGCTGGTCAACGGATTCTTATTCCAGATTGGAATCCCGGTTTTCCTGCAACTGATAATGAGGGTACTGCGCAACCCCTTCTAGATACTGCGCAGCATCCTTTCAGAACTGCACAGCCTCCTCCTGGCTTTACGCATTTCCCTTCAACTACTGTGCAGAGGGGTCCTTCTGTCTCATTTGCCCAGCCATAATCTTCTACAGCTCGCCAACCTCCAGCAAATGAAGAAATTCCGTCTATGCCCAATTCATGGACCGAAGTAATTTCATGTGCAATTAAAGATTTCCAAAAAGCCACTGAAATCTTGCTTAGGTCTCAGTCGCTAGTTGAGAAATTGCAAGCTCTTCAGCAAGACAACCGTGTTATTCAAAGCCTTATGGTTAAAACTCCGGGTCTTGTAGCTTCCGATCCTGATACTAATGATGCTCTTAAATCAGGTCTTGAAGCTCTTACTGCCAGATACAGAAGAGATTGCCATGAATTCTACCTTCAGCATGAGCAATCTATTGTGGAGCAAAATGAAGCTAGGGTTTCTCAACTTGCTTCAGATTTTCAAAATCAGCTTCACCAGCTTGCCATGCCCTTTCAGCATATTCAGTTCACTAGCTCTTCCGAATCGGTTTATGGCAGCAATATTGTTGCTCATTGGACTTCACTTGCCTTGTCTTCTTACAATCGACAAGTCAATGAATTCCAAATTGAGCTAGTTGAACGTCGTTCTGCCAGAAATGCTGCTCAAGCCGCTCGAAATGCCTCTCGGGGAGAATTAGCTAAGCAAGCTAATGATATTCCCTGAGAAGAGGCCATCTCTGTTTTGGTCCAGAGAGAAGTTGCTAAATCTCTCCAGGCTCAACAACAGAAAATTGATGCCACTTTGAAGCCTTTGCAAGATCAGCTTGCTTATCTTATTGAGCTTCAATCACCCGGCATTTCACCTCCTCCTCGGCAGTAGCAACGACAGCAACACCAGTAGCAGCAGCAGCACCGTAGACAGCCCCAACAACAAGGCCAGCCTCCATAGCAGCAACAGCAACAACAGCAGCAGCCTCTGCGCAGTCAAAAGAGGCCTTTGCGCAGTGAGTCCCAGCAACTGCGCAGTCAGCCTCAGCAACTGCGCAGTCAGCCTCAGCAACTGCGCAGTCAGCCTCAGCAACTGCGCAGTCAGCCTCAGCAACTGCCCAGTCAGCGTCAGAGGCAGCAACAGCAGTAGTTTCCCCAGGTTCAGCAACCCCGACCAAAAAACGGGATGGGCAGGGGGTGGTTCCGCTGAGGAATTCGCTCCACTCAATCTGTCGATGGGCAGTCGGCTTCCATTCCAAACCAGCCTTTCCAGAACACTGGTTTGAATCCGGAAGCTGCCCCATTTGTGCCACAACGGCGAGATGTGCATCAAATTCCTGCCAGAGTCAAGGGGAAAAGCAAGGCTCCCTTCGTGTAAGCAAATCCCGTCAATTTTTTTTGTTGCCCTCCATTAGCCCGCTTCTTATTTGGCTTATTTGATTGGAAAAGTGACCCCTTCCCAGATTGATCGTCGAATTAGCAATCTTGCTATTCACAATCTCTCTATTGTCCCTCTTTCCTTCAGCCAAACCAAATTGCTGGGCCTAGGGCACAAATACATCCCTCGGCCTCCTCCCATGGCCATTGATGACATCCTTAAGGAATATGCCTATTTCTCTCGTCTCTGTCGTCTCAGAAGGTTTTTTAGACTTTCTGTAGATAAAACCTATAATCCTTTTCGCTTACCAAACCCTACTTGGGAGCCTCCGATTAATGATCCAGACCTTAACTGTTCTCTTCAGATTGGCCTTTCCATCCTCAAAGACTGCATTGCCTCTGTCCATTTTGCCACCAAACCCAGATTCTCTAGATCCCAGTTGCTTGCACTAAGGAGCCTTCACCGACTCCCTATTGTAATCAAACCAGCAGATAAGAACCTGGGGATTGTTGTGCTTGATAGAGATAGTTATGTTGCCGAGGCTCACCGCAACTCTCTGATCTCAATGTTTATAGACACTATGCAACAGTTCCATGGATGGCCATCAGCAGGTCTCTCAGGCAGCTTCAAGCAAGATACCGAAATCTTCTTTCAGTTCAGCAGTGGGAGTATATAATGCAAGTTAAGCCTCAACATGCCAAAGCTTGCAGACTTTACTTCATTTGGAAAATCCACAAAACCCTCCTGTCGGTAGGCCTATTTGTGTTTACAACGGGTTTATGTTGGAACTTCTTTCCAAATTCTTGCATTATAAACTTCTCAGCACCTTACTTGCTCAACCCAATCATCTTCCAGATTCTCTTACTTTTTTGTAGGATATTGAATCCAAGTGTTTTTCTCCCGATTCATTTCTTGTAACCTTTGATGTAGATTCTCTTTACCCTAGCATTCCCACTCAGGAAGGCTTGCATGCCTTGCGGGATATGCTTGAGCATAGTACTGCTGATTTCTTCACTCCAGATGATGTCAATTTCCTGGTTAGTGCAGCAGAATTGGAGCTTAAGTGGCACTTCTTGCAGTTTGATGGCTCTTTTTATCGGCAAATCAGAGGCACTGCCATGGGCAACAACTTTGCTGTAGTTTATGCTTGCCTCTTTCTTTGCCACCTTGAGCAAAAAGTCTTCAGAAGATTTCCAGCTCCAGAGATTCAGCTCTTCAGACGCTTCATCGATGATGGTTGCATGGTTTGGAATGGCTCCAGAGACAGATTGGTTCAGTTCTTGGATTGCTACCAGTCCATTTATCCCGAGCACATTCGCATCACTTCCTGCATCTCATCATCCAACATTAACATTCTGGACATTGTGCTTTTTAAAGGCCTTGATTTCCATACCTCCGGAAAGCTTTCCACTCGATGTTTCCAGAAACCACTGAATGCCTACCAGTATATTCCTTTTACTTCCTGGCATCCTAAGCACCAAAAAGTAGCATTCGTGGTTAATGAGCTGCAGAGGTATCTTCTTCGAGAGAGCACTGAGTTGGGTTTTCTTGAATTCAGAGGGGCATTTTACAACAGGCTTCGGTCGAGGGGCTATCCACCGGATTTCCTACAGGCATGTTTTGCCAAAGTTCATTGGGATCAAAGGGTTGCTCTAATGCAGCAGGTCTATGCACAAGGTCCTCTTCACTCTCTTAGCCTCAAAAGGGCCCCCTTGGTGTTGAAGCTGGACTTTTGTGAAGCCACTCGTGCTTTGAACCTTGGGGGTTCCCTAAACCCTAAACTGCATGGAGAATTCCAACGTTACCCTTTGCTACAGCATATTCCCAAGCCCTTGATTTGTTGGCGAAATCCGCGCAAAATCAGGACTTTTTAGATGAGCAGTTCTGACCCCCGGCCATGATCTTCTTCAGGAGTAGTGCATATTTCTTCCAGGAGGAGTACATGTTTTTTCAGCTTTGTGCATGAGGAGTTGTGCTATTTTTTATATTTTATATTTTAAATATTTTAATATTTATTTTTAAATATTTTAATATTTTAAAATTAAATATTCTTTACCATGCACCTAATACCATGCACTCAAAATACCATGTACCAAATACCACGCACTTGCCCTGTCCGCTTTTGCTATATAAGGACAACAAGTAGCTCATTTTCTTTGTATCACTGATGAGTCCCGTTGTGGACGAAACTAGTTTGGTTAATACAAAGATCTGTTTCTTGTTTATTATGTGTTTTACATAATCTTATCCTTAAGCATTTTGTTTTCTTGCAATTTTCTTGTTTCGCAACTCTTGCAATTGTGCTACTTTCTGGTGCAAAACAAGAAAATTGCAAGAAAACAAAATGCTTAAGGACAAGATTATGCAAAACACATAATAAACAAGAAACAGATCTTTGTATTAACCAAAATAGTTTCGTCCACAACAGGACTCATCAATGATACAAAGAAAATGAGCTACTTGCTGTCCTTATATAACAAAAGCGGATAGGGCAAGTGCATGGTATTTGGTACATGGTATTTTGAGTGCATGGTATTAGGTGCATGTTAAAGAATATTTAATTTTAAATATTAAAATATTTAAAAATAAATATTAAAATATTTAAAATAAATATAAAAATATAAAAAATAGCACAACTCCTCATGCACAAAGCTGAAAAAACATGTACTGCTCCTGGAAGAAATATGCACTGCTCCTGAAGAAGATCATGGCCGGGGGTCGGAATTGCTCATGTAAAAAGTCCCGATTTTGCGCGGATTTCGCCAACAAATCAAGGGCTTGGGAATATGCTGTAGCAAAGGGTAACGCTGGAATTCTCCATGTAGTTTAGGGTTTAGGGAACCCCCAAGGTTCAAAGCACGAGTGGCTTCACAAAAGTCCAGCTTCAACACCAATGGGGCCCTTTTGAGGCCAAGAGAGTGAAGAGGACCTCGTGCATAGACCTGTTGCATTAGAGCAACCCTTTAATCCCAATGAACTTTGGCAAAACATGCCTGTAGGAAATCCGGTGGGTAGCCCCTCGACCGAAGCCTGCTGTAAATGCCCATCTGAGTTCAAGAAAACCCAACTCAGTACTCTCTCGAAGAAGATACCTCTGCAGCTCATTAACCACGAATGCTACTTTCTGGTGCTTAGGATGAAAGGAATATACTGGTAGGCATTCAATGGTTTCTGGAAACATCGAGTGGAAAGCCTTCCGGAGGTATGGAAATCAAGTCCTTTGAAAAGCACAATGTCCAAAATGTTAATGTTGGATGATGAGATGCAGTAAGTGATGCGAATGTGCTCGGGATAAATGGACTGGTAGCAATCCAAGAACTGAACCAATCTGTCTCTGGAGCCATTCCAAACCATGCAACCATCGTCGATGAAGCGTCTAAAGAGCTGAATCTCTGGAGCTGGAAATCTTCTGAAGACTTCTTGCTCAAGGTGGCAAAGAAAGAGGCAAGCATAAACTACAGCAAAGTTGTTGCCCATGGCAGTGCCTCTGATTTGCCGATAAAAAGAGCCATCAAACTGCAAGAAGTGCCACTTAAGTACCAATTCTACTGCACTAACCAGGAAATTGACATCATCTAGATTGAAGAAATCAGCAGTACTATGCTCAAACATATCCCGTAAGGCATGCAAGCCTTCCTGAGTGGGAATGCTAGGGTAAAGAGATTCTACATCAAAGGTTACAAGAAATGAATCGGGAGCAAAACGCTTGGATTCAATATCCTGCAATAAAGTAAGAGAATCTGGAAGATGATTGGGTTGAGCAAGTAAGGTGCTGAGAAGTTTATAATGCAAGAATTTGGAAAGAGGTTCCAACATAAACCCGTTGTAAGCACAAATAGGCCTACCGACATGAGGGTTTTTGTGGATTTTCCAAATGAAGTAAAGACTACAAGCTTTGGCACGTTGAGGCTTAACTTGCATTACATACTCCCACTGCTGAACTGAAAGAAGATTTCGGTATCTTGCTTGAAGCTGCCTGAGAGACCTGCTAATGGCCATCCATGGAACTGCTGCATACTGTCTGTAAACATTGAGGTCAGAGAGTTGTGGTGAGCCTCGGCAACATAACTATCTCTATCAAGCACAAAAATCCCCAGGTTCTTATCTGTTGGTTTGATTATAATAGGGAGTCGATGAAGGCTCCTTAGTGCAAGCAACTGGGATCTAGAGAATCTGGGTTTGGTGGCAAAATGGACAGAGGCAATGCGGTCTTTAAGGATGGAAAGGCCAATCTGAAGAGAACGGTTAAGGTCTGGATCATTAATCGGAGGCTTCCAGGTAGGGTTTGGTAAGCGAAAAGGATTATAGGTTTCATCTACAGATAGTCTAAAAAACCTTCTGAGACGACAGAGACGAGAGAAATAGGCATATTCCTTAAGGATGTCATCAATGGCCATGGGAGGAGGCCGAGGGATGTATTTGTGCCCTAGGCCCAGCAATTTGGTTTGGCTGAAGGAAAGAGGGACAATAGAGAGATTGTGAATAGCAAGATTGCTAATTCGACGATCAATCTGGGAAGGGGTCATTTTTCCAATCAGATAAGCCAAATAAGAAGCGGGGCTAATGGAGGGCAACCAAAAAAGATGACAGGATTTGCTTACATGAGGGGAGCCTTACTTTTCCCCTTGACTCTGGCAGGAATTTGATGCACATCTTGCCGCTGTGGCGCAAATGGGGCAACTTCCGGATTCAAACCAGTGTTCTGGAAAGGCTGGTTTGGAATGGAAGCCGACTGCCCAGCAACAAATTGAGTGGAGCGAATTCCTCGGCGGAACCGCCCCCTGCCCATCCCGTTTTTTGGCCGCGATTGTTGACCCTGGGGAAACTGCTGCTGCTGCTGCCTCTGAGGCTGACTGGGCAGTTGCTGAGGCTGACTGCGCAGTTGATGGGACTGACTGCACAGAGGCCTCTTTTGACTGCGCAGAGGCTGCTGCTGTGGAGGCTGGCGTTGCTGCTGACGCTGCTGGGGCTGTCTGCGCTGCTGCTGCTGCGGCTGGTGTTGCTGCCGAGGAGGAGGTGAAATGCTGGGTGATTGAAGCTCAATAAGATAAGCAAGATGATCTTGCAAAGGCTTCAAAGTGGCATCAATTTTCTGTTGCCGAGCCTGGAGAGATTTAGCAACTTCTCTCTGGACCAAAACATAAATGGCCTCTTCTCGCGGAATATCATTAGCTTGCTTAGCTAATTCTTCCCGAGCGGCATTTCGGGCGGCTTGAGCAGCATTTCTGGCAGAACGACGTTCAACTAGCTCAATTTGGAATTCATTGACTTGTCGATTGTAAGAAGACAAGGCAAGTGAAGTCTAATGAGCAGCAATATTGCTGCCATGAACCGGAACGGAAGAGCTAGTGAACTGAATATGCTGAAAGGGCATGGCAAGCTGGTGAAGCTGATTTTGAAAATCTGAAGCAAGATGAGAAACCCTAGCTTCATTTTGCTCCACAATAGATTGCTCATGCCGAAGGTAGAATTCATGGCAATCTCTTCTGTATCTGGCAGTAAGAGCTTCAAGACCCGATTTAAGAGCATCATTAGTATTAGGATCGGAAGTTACAAGACCCGGAGTTTTAACCATAAGGCTTTGAATAACACGGTTGTCTTGCTGAAGAGCTTGCAATTTCTCAACTAGCGACTGAGATCTAAGCAAGATTTCAGTGGCTTTTTGGAAATCTTTAACTGCACATGAAATTATTTCGGTCCATGAATTGGGCATAGGCGGAATTTCTTCATTTGCTGGAGGCTGGCGAGCTGTAGAAGATTCCGGCTGGGCGAATGAGACAGAAGGACCCCTCTGCGCAGTAGGAGGAGCCTGCGCAGTAGCTGAAGGGAAATGCGTAGAGCCAGGAGGAGGCTGCGCAGTTCTGGAAGGATGCTGCGCAGTATCTGGAAGGGGCTGCGCAATACCCTCATTATCAGCTACAGGAAAACCGAGATTCCAATCTGGAATAAGAATCCGCTGACCAGCACGCTTAGCAAAACTTTCAAAAGCAAGCTCAATCTCTTAAGGAGAAAGAGCATTTTCCAGGATGAATTGTTGCACAATATTATCGAGCTTGCTCATGGCAGAATCTTGCTCAGGAGGATCAAGATCGATAGATTGATGAGAAGCAGACCTGGATCTGGTAACCGGGCCAGTAAAATCTGTATGGTTCCTCGCCATGGACTTGGATTAGGGCTAAAGCAACAAAGAGAGTAAGGCGGGAACAAAACCGAAACTAACACCAAGTTACATGCGAAGAAATTGCCAGAAACCCTAAACTTGCAAAAATTGCAAAAGTTGCAAAAGTTGCAAAATTGCAAGAGTTGCAAAACAAGAAAATTGCAAGAAAACAAAATGCTTAAGGACAAGATTATGCAAAACACATAATAAACAAGAAACAGAGCTTTGTATTAACCAAACTAATTTCGTCCACAACGGGACTCATCAGTGATACAAAGAAAATGAGCTACTTGCTGTCCTTATATAGCAAAGGCGAACAGGGCAAGTGCATGGTATTTGGTACATGGTATTTGAGTGCATGGTATTAGGTGCATGGTAAATAATATTTAATTTTAAATATTAAAATATTTAAAAATAAATAATTAAATATTTAAAATAAATATAAAAATATAAAAAATAGCACAACTCCTCATGCATAAAGCTGAAAAAACATGTACTGCTCCTGGAAGAAATATGCACTGCTCCTGAACAAGATCATGGCCGGGGGTCGGAACTGCTCATGGAAAAAGTCCCGATTTTGCGCGGATTTCGCCAACAAGTCAAGGGTTTGGGAATATGCTGTAGCAAAGGGTAACGCTGGAATTCTCCATGCAGTTTAGGGTTTAGGGCTAAAGCAACAAAGAGAGTAAGGCGGGAACAAAATCGAAAGTAACAGCAAGTTACACGTGAAGAAATTGCCAGAAACCATAAACTTGCAAAAATTGCAAAAGTCGCAAAAGTTGCAAGAGTTGCAAAACAAGAAAATTGCAAGAAAACAAAATGCTTAAGGACAAGATTATGCAAAACACATAATAAACAAGAAACATATCTTTGTATTAACCAAACTAGTTTCGTCCACAACGGGACTCATCAGTGATACAAAGAAAATGAGCTACTTGCTGTCCTTATATAGCAAAAGCGGACAGGGCAAGTGCATGGTATTTTGAGTGCATGGTATTAGGTGCATGGTAAAGAATATTTAATTTTAAATATTAAAATATTGAAAAATAAATATTAAAATATTTAAAATAAATATAAAAATATAAAAAATAGCACAACTCCTCATGCACAAAGCTGAAAAAACATGTACTGCTCCTGGAAGAAATATGCATTGCTCCTGGAGAAGATCATGGCTAGGGGTCGGAACTGCTCATGTAAAAAGTCCCGATTTTGCGCGGATTTCGCCAACAAATCAAGGGCTTGGGAATATGCTGTAGCAAAGGGTAACGCTGGAATTCTCCATGCAGTTTAGGGTTTAGGGTTTAGAGCTAAAGCAACAAAGCGAGTAAGGCGGGAACAAAACCGAAACTAACACCAAGTTACACGTGAAGAAATTGCCAGAAACCCTAAACTTGCAAAAATTGCAAAAGTTGCAAAATTGCAAGAGTTGCAAAACAAGAAAATTGCAAGAAAACAAAATGCTTAAGGACAAGATTATGCAAAACATATAATAAACAAGAAACAGATCTTTGTATTAACCAAACTAGTTTCGTCCACAACGGGACTCATCGGTGATACAAAGAAAATGAGCTACTTGCTGTCCTTATATAGCAAAAGCGGACAGGGCAAGTGCATTGTATTTGGTACATGGTATTTTGAGTGCATGGTATTAGGTGCATGGTAAAGAATATTTAATTTTAAATATTAAAATATTTAGGGTTTAGGGTTTAGGGTTTTAGGGTTTAGGATTTCGGGTTCCCTGTCCGCTTTTGCTATATAAGGACAACAAGTAGCTCATTTTCTTTGTATCACTGATGAGTCCTGTTGTGGACGAAACTAGTTTGGTTAATACAAAGATCTGTTTCTTGTTTATTATGTGGTTTGCATAATCTTGTCCTTAAGCATTTTGTTTTCTTGCAATTTTCTTGTTTTGCAACTCTTGCAATTTTGCAACTTTTGCAAGTTTAGGGTTTCTGGCAATTTCTTCACGTGTAACTTGGTGTTAGTTTCGGTTTTGTTCCCGCCTTACTCTCTTTGTTGCTTTAACCCTAAACCCTAAACCCTTTCCTTTCTTTAGGCCTGTTAACATATTTCCACAATGGGGTTTGGTCTTGTTTAGATTTTTGAGAGTCATGTTCACCCTCCTTGAGCTCCTCCTCACCGGGGTTTTCATCAAATCCACTTTCTCCAGCTTCTTCATCCCCCTCTTCATTTTGGCCCCTCCGTTTCCCACTCTCCAGCACCATAATAACCATAAAAGGGACCAAGAAAAGGAAAATGCCAAGAAATATAGCCAGGTCCATGATGTTTGATATTTGTAGGCTTTTGAATCTGCAAAATTTAATGGGCAAGGGAATGGGAATATGAATGAGAAAATTAATTTAATTTATTTAGATTAATTAATTTAATTAATTAATCTTATTTAGATTCATGATTTTTTTACTAAATAAATTAAACTAACTAAACTATACTAAATTATTACCTAACTAAGGTTTAAAATATTAAACTACTAAGTTACTAATGTAACTAACCTCTTTGTAGGCTTGCTCCTTGGCGCTTGCTCCTCACTCCTTTGCTCAATCTCCTTCGTTCTCCAGCTTCTCCTCAACTCATTCAAGTGACAATGAATTTGTTTTTTTGCCCCCAAGTCATTTCGCTCTCCAGCTTCTCCTCAACTCATTCAACTGACAATGAATTTTTTGTTTGTTTGTATTGTTTTTGTTTTTATTTTTATTTTTATTTTTTGTTTTTGTTTTGTTGTCTTGTTTGTTGTTTTTTTCGGGTTCGCGGATTTTTTTGTGCCTGAATCGCTCCCGGCGTCGCGCGCGTTGCTCCCGGAGCTATAATTAAACGCTTGGGAGCGATCGCTCTCTAATTGCTCCCGAGCTGTAATTTTCGCTCCGAGAGCGACGAGAGTGACGCTCCCTATTTTGGCAGGGAGCGTAATTTTTTTTTTTTCGGGAGCGCGCTCCCAACCTACTCCCGCCCAGAGCGCGGATTGGGAGCGGGTTCGAAGGGGGGGGGGGAGGAGCGCTCCCCCGCAACTCTGGGTGAAAGGGTACCATTAAGAGATGAGTCGACTTGAACTTCAGCCAATGTGACCCTTTATTAACTTGCTCGTAAGTGCCTTGATATTGAAGCTCAAATAAATTATGTTTCATCAAATAATAGTGAGAGAGTACCATGTCGATTTGAACACATCAATAATAATTTTCCTTTATCCAATTTTAATTCATTCTTGGGGCAAAATGGTTTCTTCTTGGGGTAAATGGGTTTCTTTTGGAGTAATTGGATTTCTCTTGGTGAAATTTATCCCAAAGTTGCTCTGAATTTCAACACTCTCTCCTAGCTAGGGAGGAATTTCCAGCTGCACTATGTGTCTCATCTTGGCTGTGCATGTCTCGACATAAGAGAAGTTCATCTCATCTCATAGAAGAACAATCGACAACCAACGATAGGAGAGATGATTTACCACAATCAAGTCCATGGTAGTCTTAAATTACCTTGGTAAAGATCATACACACCCTATGGGTCTCCAAGTCAAGCCCCATGACCTCATCTCAGCTGAACAATGATGACTCGATCCATAAAAGAAGAAGAATGATCCACACGACAATAAGCTTGATTGATTTACCACAACCAAGTCCATGGCAATCATAAATGACCTTGGTATAAATCATCCAAACCTTATGTCCACTAACTGACCCTCACCCAACTTGATCCTCATTAATCAAGTGGTATAACACCTGTATCCAGTACTTAGGGGAATCAATTTACCATAAGCAAGTCCATGGTATCCACGTCCGACATCAGGTAAGGATTATACACACCTAAGTCTCCTCTCCCATGTGGACAAGATGGGAGGCAATCCCAACAAGCTTAATCGAGTCGATGACCCCTTTATAAAGGTGACTTGTGGGTAGGATGCATACTGGGGTATGTACTCAGTCAAGTCCATGGATTTAAGGAGTACCCTGACTTAGGAGTCTAGTTGTTGAACCCCCTTCACCAAATCCATGGCTAGTCATAAAGACGGGGGAAGGCATATACTCAGTGTTCTTGATCAACAGTGTTCCCTCTCAACGAAAGATACATTTTCTTGCTCTCCAAGCTACCCTCTGAAGATTATGAACTTTAATGGATTAGTGACAATGTCTGCAACTTGCTCATCTGTTGAAGCCTCACTGCTTCAGTGTGCAACAAGTCACTGTTGGAGCCTTATTGCTCCTTTTGTGCTAGGGCCTCATCGCTCCCTCAATGTTGGAGCCTCGATGCTCCATCAGTGGTACCATGTCAGACAATCCTGTGGATAGCTTTTGAAGCCATACTGTTTGTAATACAATTGGCCATTATTGGATTGAGAGTAATGGAAGTCTGCTACTTGCTTATCAAGGAAATCAAAGCAAGACCCATACTGAAGCAACACCTAAATGTATTCTTCCTGTTCGCAACACTCATGGTTTACTTGGCATCGACATATCACTTTGTCAGAACATTGTCTCAATCTATGATTGACTGTACCATGTAGGCATCTCAATACCAACTTTGTAGTATCCAACTATACATGTCTGGGCTCTATCTAGCTCAGGGTACACATTGCAAAGCAAGGATCCTTCTGATTGCCTGCTGATGTGGGATCCTCCAAATCTAAATCTAAAGAGGAATCTCTCAACTGTTTCAGTGTAATCCATCGTATAAATTCTTTGACAACATACTTCCCTTGACAAGGAAGCCCTCATCATCTCTCTGTTACACCTCTAATCTCTAGAAGTGGATCATCTAGTCTCAAAGGTCAACTCCTTCTGGTACTGAATGATGAGATGATTTGATCATGTCAGAAATAAATTATTAGCATATATAAAACCAAACATTAAATACATACCTTCTACCTTAAAGAGAGGTTGGTGTTTGCAGCAGATGTCTATCAATCCCCAACATATGAAGACCAAGGGACTTGCTTGAGTCCATTTAGGGATTTCTTCAATCTGCAATCATGAGACTCCTCATGTATCTCAAAGCCCTAAGGTAGCTTCATGTATGCTTCTTCCTCAAGTACATCATGGAGGAAGCCAATTTCACATATATCAAATGATAGTACATCCGGCAACAGGTGCTAATATCATATCATAGACCTCTCCCTTTAAGAGCATATTCGTCGAAACATCTGAAACTGCATCATCTTTGTCATCTAAAATGGCCCTTTTATGAAGGGCATATTGTTCTTAGAGACTTCATGTCTTAGAGCATTTCATCTGATTGTTACATACAAACTAATAATTTACTCCCTCTGAATAGGAAATCTCTTCAATCATAGTTATCAACTTAGGAGATTGCAATCCTTCCTTCAAGTTCTAAGCTCTTGTCCATTTTCAAGCGCCACCTCCTCCTCGATCTCAATATTGAGGACTTGGTTCTTACATCTATCTAATGTATGTGTTGACCCCAAAACAAGAGCAATAATAACAAAGTAAATAAACATAATGAAAGTGTACCTGATGTTGAGGCAAGATTGTCTTTCTTCTCTAGATATGAGAGTGGCTCCTTCTTTTTCCTGCACAAGCTCCCTCTTGGAGCTAACTCTTCCTGCTTTACTCTGAATCTTGATGATCCTTAAGATGGATTTGCTTTCCTTTATCACACCCTTACAGGAAGTCAGGAAAGAAACATTTGGTTAGCCATTTACTCATGCATGAAGATTAAACAATAGTCTAATAAGATACAACAAGAATAATGTCACAAAGAAATAACGTAAGACTTAAAAATACTTATCTTTAAGGAGGATTGTAGGAAGCTATCAACTTCCTCTTGATCCTACCTTCATGAGTCACCATTGTCCATCAACAATATCAATTGCAATGAAGTGCATCCTCTTGAGCAACACTTGTATTCTCATTTCCAGATTCTTTATCTCCTTCTTGAGTAGCGAAGCCTAATTATCAATGTACCAGATGAGCAGTAGATCTGTATCATACCATCTCCTATTGGGTAGGAGACAAGTCCAACTAGGGTTACTCTGAATAGGTCATATGTACTTGAATAACTCAATAGCTTCTCATTGATCATATCATATCTTGAAAATTCTGAATCACACTATGGTTCAAGTGCTATTGAATCTAGGCCGTTTTCATATCCCAAGGCCGCTCCTAGGGCTTCTCTGTAATATTCCTAATTAGCCATGGCTAATTGGAATATTCGATTTTGCTCATTTTTTGCCTTCTATAGTTATTTATAAATAAAAAAGTGAGAAAAGGGGACATAACTCACTTCTAGAATAAAAGTCACTTCCTAGTAGCACAAATTTGTGACTTAAAGGGGAGCCAAGGGGGCCAAAGGGGGATGCAGAGATGGAGCCCACACAGACACTTGGAGGGACTGCGTAGAAGGAAAGAAACACGTGGCAAGAGGGGAATCACGTTGGAGGAGGTGAGCCTTGGGATTGAGAGAGGCAAAGGCTATAAAGGAGAGAGAAGCCCCTTCATTTTGATCATTCAGTTATGTGCATTTGAGCTAGTCACTTTGACTTTTAGAGCACGCTGGTTGTTTAGCTAGTCTGCAGCACTGTTTAGTGCATAGAGTGTCTCCGTTCGGAGATCTCACCCTTAGCCCCGGGGGACTTCGACTGCTTACTCGGGCAAGGTATTTCCATCAGCATTTTGGCAGTAGTTTCATCAGCATTCCTGGCAAGAGGATTGAGCATCTTGGAGGACTGCGGAACACTGAAAGGGATGACGCAGTTCTTTCTGGCAAGAGTTTTGGCTTGAGTGTTTGTAGTAGGATTTGTGTTGGAGATTGAGCAGGGGATCAACCCTTGCATATTGGAGGGTTTTGGCAGAGGTTTCAGGCAGATTTCTGGAGGGTTTCATTCAGTGGCAGCGCAGCGCCTTGAGAGACTGTGCAGAACCCCAAGGGGGTGATTTTCGGGGGTTGACCATTCCAGGAAAGCTTTCTGGGTTTTTCTGGGTTTCTTGAGTAGAGCCCGATTCCAGAGTTTCAGCCTTTTCTGAGGAGGGGAATAGCCCCAAATCCTTATTTGATTTCCAGCAGCAGCAGTAGCACGACAATTTTCTAGCAGCTGGGACGTAGATCAGTGTGAGGCCATTCCTTTGCTGTTCTGAGTGTATTTCTTCACTTGCCTTGTGCAAGTTGAGGTGCCATCTTTCTGATCACCTCCTATGCTCATTCTATTGCTCAGTATGATAAAATGGCTTAGCATTTCTTGAGTATTTGTTTACATTTCATGTATACATTGTTGTTCGCTGCACTATCGTTATTTCGTCTCTGTGAGTTTTCCTGGCTATTATACCACTTGTATGTTTTTTTGGTTGGGGTTTTCTGGTATTTGAGAAATATTCCTGGAAAGGGATATTACAGTGGTATCAGAGCATAGTTCTGGCTCAGCTTGTGGAGCTAGCAATATATGACACTAGGGAAAAAACTCTACATCTGTTAGAGGTAGGAGATACAGAGACGCTGGGCGTAGGTTGGAAAATACCTACAGAGAGGGAGACTGTGTTCCGGTAGTGGACGCAGAACAAGAGGAGCCTGTGGTGGACGTAGAGCAGAAGGATCCGATGGCAGACGAGGACGGGAAGAGATTTGCGGATATGCTCCTCAAATCAGTGCAGGATCTGTCGAGGCAGATTGAGGTGATGGGGTAGAGATTCACGGCAGTAGAGGCTAGACAGCGTGAGAGCCCACAGGTTTTTCAGGTTGGTGAGGGATCAGGTGCATCCCATCATTTGCCAGAGCAGCGTGATACTGCGCAGCAGGTGGCCTCGCATACCCTTACACGCTCTACCATGCCCACCTTCTTAGGAGCAGACACGGGTGCCGGAGCCCAGCAGGAGGCAGAGCCCGGTCATATGGGCGATTATTTTGCAGAGTACCAGGTCTATGGGCAGGAGTTCAGGGATGCTCTTTCATTCAGAGACTTTGTTCAGCTTCAGCGGGATAGTAGACCCCGTGACCATCACAGAGGGTACTGACATTACCATGATGGTGACACCCACCGTGCAGCGAGTAGATTCTACTTGCTTACGTTTGATGGTTCATCAAACAGTTCGGCAAAGTCTTGGGTGGAGAAGCTGGACATTTATTTCCAGCTTAACCAGATGTTGGAAACATAGGCCATCAAGGTGGCAACGTTGCATTTGGATGGTGAGACTCAGGATTGGTGGTTTCATGGGATGGTTACACTCGGACATTCCACAGTGACGACATATGCCGAGTTCACCAGGAGATTGATGGAGCGATTTGATCGGAGGGATCCAAAGCGGCATTTTGTTGAGCTAACGAGGCTCAAACAGACAGGGAGCCCAGAGACCTACATTGCAGATTTCTTGAGGGTCTCAGTGATGGTGCCAGATCTATCCATGGCACGAAGGATCTATATGTATGTTGAGGGGTTAGCAGAGCCACTTCGGGGTTTAGTCCGATCCACTAGACCAGCCACACTCCAGGACACCATTAGCAGGACCCGAGACTTACAAGATGTCTTACCCAGGACCCAGGACCCAGACACCTTACCCCCAGAGATAGACTTTCCAGTCTAAGGGGAAGGATGTGAGGATTCCACCTCCAAAGGGGAATCTAGGACGAGCGCAAATTGACGATGATGGCAGGAGGGAGTTGAAGAAGAAGCGGTTGTGCTTCACTTGTCAAGAGCTGTGGGCATCAGGACATAGATGTTCTGCTGGCAAAGCACATTTTATTGAGGTCTTCTCCGAGAGCAGTGGGGAAGAGGATGATGAGGATGATGTGGAGGCAGGAGATAGTCACGTCGTGCAAGGACCTTTGCCACCTACACCACCAGCAGCAGGTGGTGCATCTTTTGCACCTACCGGAGGGGCCCTTGCAGTGTTGCGAGTGTATGGGGGATAGTACGTGGCCAACGAGTATCAGTTTTGGTTGATAGTGGGGCAACCCACAACTTCATCGATGCACAGATGGTTGAGCGGAGAGGTATACAGACAAAGAGCTTCGATGGGTTTTTAGTTTTGGTCCCAGGAGATCAGACCATGATGTGTGCTCGTTATGTTCCAGAGCTATCAATGACGATGGGCACCCACACATTGACTGATCACTTTTTCGTGGTCGATATTCCAGACACCAACATGATACTGCATGTTCAGTGGCTCATCACTTTAGGGAAGGTCACGATAGATTGGAAGACCCTAGAGATGGAGTGGGATGATGAGAAGACAGGGAGGCATGAGAAGATACGGGGTTAGCACACATATCCGCCTCAGACTGTTTCAGCTCATCGGATGGAGGCAGTCTTACGGAAGGGAGACGTAGAGTGGGCAGTAGTGCTGCGTGCATCAGAGGCAGGGACTACAGGGTAGACGGTACATCCGGAGATACAGTCCATCCTTGACTGATATGCCATAGTGTTTGGGGAGATTCTGCCAGGACAGCCACTGGATCGGGGGTTTGAGCACGCCATTGAGCTTGAGCAAGGTATTCAGGCAGTGATCACTACCCCCTATAGGCATCCCAAGGCCTATCGGGATGAGATTGAGCGGGCCATTCAGGAGTTGCTGGTTCTTGGGCACATTTGGCCGAGCACAAGTCCTTTTGCTTCTTCCGTGGTGTTGGTGAAGAATAAGGACGACACTTTGAGGATGCGCATTGATTACATGGCCTTGAACAAGAAGACACTGAAGAACAGGTACCCCATACCTAGGTTCGACGAGTTGATGGATGAGTTGAGAGGAGCACGATTCTTCTCAAAGATTGATTTGAGATCTCGGTACCATCAGATTTGCGTGAGGGAACAGGACATTCCCAAGACCGCCTTCAGGTGTCACTATGGGCACTTTGAGTTCTTGGTGATGCCCTTTGGGCTAACCAACGCGCCCGCCACATTTCAGTCCTGCATGAATCAATTCTTCCGCAGTCACTTGAGGAAGTTTGTGTTGGTATTCTTTGATGACATTCTCATTTACAGCAGGACTTGGGAGGAGCATCTCCAACACATTGAGACAGTGTTGCGTATCTTGTAGGAGCAACAGTTCTATGCCAAACTCTCCAAGTGTGAGTTTGGGTTGACGGAGATGTTGTATTTGGGGCACATCATAGGGATTGACGGAGTGGCCGAAGCCGAGAGTGGCCGGAGCCGAGAGACGTGACAGAACTTTGGGGGTTCATTGGCATTTGTACTTACTACCGGAAGTTCGTCAAGAGTTTCTCACAACTTGCTGCACCCTTGACAGATTTGACAAGGAAGGGGGCTTTCAGTTGGTCGGATACAACGTAGTGAGCCTTTGACAGGCTCAAGGAGGTTATGAGCAACTGCCCAGTGCTTGCATTGCCAGATTTCACGCAACCATTTGTTCTGAGTGTGACGCGTCGGGAGAGGGGATCGGCGCAATTTTGATGCAGGGAGGTCACCCTATAGCCTATGAGAGCCAGAAGCTACTTCCACACGAGAGGTTGTATTCTATATACGACAAGGAGATGCTGGCCATCATGCATGCATTGGCCAAGTTCCAGTAGTATTTGATGGGTAATAGGTTTAGTGTTAGGACTGATCACAACAGCCTCAGATTCTTTTGGAGTAGAAGCAGCTACAGGAGAGGCAGCAGAAGTGGATCAGTAAGATCCAAGCATATGACTTTGACATTGAGTATGTCAAGGGTAAGAACAACGTGGTAGCAGATGCTCTTTCACGTAGACCAGTCACATTGTCTCTTATGAGCTTGGACATAGACTGGAGGGCTCGACTCTTAGTAGAGTACTCCAAGGACAGGTTTGCATGTGAGGTTTTGGATGGGCAGGTGGGAGATGACAAGTACAAGGTGGTCGATGAGATCATCTATTACAGGGACCAAATCTTCTTGACTGAGGGGTCTCAGCTCAAGAAGAAGATACTACAGGCATCACATGATTCACCTTTGGTAGGCCATCAGGGATTTACCAAAACCTACAGGGCCATTAGAGAGAGGTTCTCATGGAAGGGCCTCAAGGAGGATGTACTCCAGCATATTCGGGAGTGCGATGTTTCCCAAAGGAACAAGGGAGAGATGAGCCATCCCGTGGGATTATTGCAGCCTCTTTTCATTACGGAGGGAAAATGGGAGAGTATTTCGATGGACTTCATCACAGGGTTGCCCATGGTATAGGGCAAGGATTGTATCTTTGTCGTTGTTGATCGACTGACAAAGTACGCACATTTTTTTGTCATATCCGCACACTATATAACAGCACAGGTGGCCGAGCTGTTCTTTAGAGATATCTTTAGGCTACATGGTCTTCCTAAGACCATCTTCAGTGACAGGGACAATCGTTTCATGGGCGGGTTTTGGCAGGAGCTTTTCCGGTTGGTGGGGACGGAGTTAATACTGAGTACCAGTTATCACCCACAGACGGATGGGCAGACAGAGATAGTTAACAAGTGGCTGGAGGCATAACTATGTCAGTGGGCAGCAACGAGCATGGTTGAAGTGGTTGCATCTGGGGGAGTGCTGCTACAACACTACACATCACATGTCCATTGGTAGGGGACATGGTCTACCTACGATTACAGAGATGGTTTGAGGTAGGGGACATGGTCTACCTACGATTACAGCAATACCGACAGTCGTCGCTGAAGGAGAAGGGGGCTGAGAAGCTCAAGCCTCGCTTTTATGGGCCAAACAGGGTGATACACAGGATTGGACAGGTTGCATATGAGTTGGAGTTGCCCCAAGGTAGCAAGATTCATAATGTTTTTCATGTATCATGCCTGAAGAAGGCATTGGGGCAGCAGGTGACAGTGACAAATGAGCTACCACCCCTGGATGATGAGGGGCATTTGGTGTTGCAGTCAGAGTCTATTATTGATACGAGGGAGAGGCAACTGCGGAGCAGGACGTTCCGGGAATTCTTGGTGAGGTGGAAGAATTTTCCGGATGAGGATGCCACTTGGGAGAGTGAGAAAATCTTGCAGCATCCATCACTTCAGTTGCTTGAGGGCAAGCAACATTTTGCCGAGGGAGACTGTAATATTCCTAATTAGCCATGGCTAATTGGAATATTCGATTTTGCTCAATTTTTGCCTTCTATAGTTATTTATAAATAAAAAAGTGAGAAAAGGGGACATAACTCACTT